>PVIR01019392.1:0-31953 GCA_004026965.1 Petromus typicus
GTTGCTGCTGGGTGTGGGTCTCCACACCCAGTATTGTTATGTGGTTACCGGGGAATCGAACCCGGGCCCTTGCGCTTGCAAGACAGGCGCCGGAACCACTGAGCTAACTCCCCAGCCCAGAATTTAATTGATTTTTAAAAACATAGATTTTTAAACACAACCATTTAGATTCCAACCCAAGACCTGTCTGGAATGGCTGACTGTACACAACACCTACTACAAAACAGATGAGGGAATGGTTGCAGACATCTATGTCAGGATTCACAGCCCCACAAGAGTTGGCAGCCCCAAGGAAGGCTTCAGAAACAGTGCTCACAGAACTTTCATCCATCGAAGCTTGCATTTGGAAACTCTGGCCTGTTTGTTTACCATCAACTAATTCATTAGCTCTGTAATAGGATGAGAAAGAAATCACCAGCTGCCATCGTCCAGTCCGCCCTTCCTTCCACCTCTTCCTTTCTCTCCACTTATTTTCACTTTAAAGTCATGCTGTGGTCTATCTCATGGTTACTACAGCTCATATAGTAGGAAATGGCAACCTAGCCAAAGTTAGTATACTTTAAGTATATCTAACCCCAAATTATTTGGGTAAAATAATGTTTGCATGTGTAAAATAGAGATTAGGAGAAATCTGCTCTCTTTGAGCTGTGTTCCAAAAACCTACAGAAAAAAGCTACAGGGCTGTAAAAGGTTGCAACAAAGCACCTGGTGGAAAGGCTCCAGGTGGCCCATTCCCACCTCATTCAGAAGAGCTCTGCTGCAAATACAAAAATTGTTTACCTAGCAAGTGCCTTGGTATACAATGCTTAAGCAATATCCGTCTGTCATCTCATTCTTGGCTTTTCTTCATTTAAAGCCTCACCTTCTTATGTCATAATCAACTGTTTTTGTTTTTGTTGTGAGACAAAGCCTCACTATCTTGGGCACAGTGGCTTTGAAATTTCAAGGATCATATTGCCTCAGCTGGGATTACAGGTGTGCGCCACCATGCCCAGCCATAATCAACATTTTACCTGGCTTGATGTCTTTTGAATAATGTAAGCATTAAAATAATAGTACTCATATATGTAGGGAATGAGGGAAAGTTGAACTTGTGCAGCTAAGTTCTAGTCTCCTGTGAGTCCAACAGCACAAGGCAAATTAATAAATAGGCAGAAATGAGACTTAGAAAAAGAAGCTGAGCTTGGGCCTGATCCTGCTCCGGGTAGCCAGGATGGCACACCAGAGCTTGCTGCACCTTTTATTATGTATGTCTTGAGGGCAGGGCAGAAGTATGCAATAGACTCTAAAGAATTATGTAGATAAAGATCCTGGTGCCGTTCTGCCCCGAAGCATCACAGCATGTGGGACCACGGTGATGAAGAGAAGGTCCAGATATGTCTTAGCTGGTTAGCAGCCCAGTAATAGTCATATTGGCCCAGTCACAGCCCTGGTGATGCAATTGGGTTGCTCCCGACACATATACACTGATAATAAGCTAGCAATCACATTTTAATAAAACTTTTGGGGATGTTGAGTAGATTTCGGCTGATCAAGGCTGGCTAGAAAGGAATAAAACAACAGTCATCAGAAAAGTGAGGCTTTTCAGAAGGAGAACAATCACTTTACATACATGAACAAATATCTGGCATAGTTCCTTGCCATTGTCTCAAGACGGCATTTCACATTTTGAAACTCTCGAGAGCTCTAAAGGCAGTGAAATCTTGTTTCCATGGTGAGAGCAGAAGAGCAGATTTCAGATGTATATTTGTCTGTGCGTTTACAACCTAAGTCTGCTTGTGTTCTCAGATTCTTCTGAGGTCTTCCTGTGGTCTGGGTCAGGTTGCTATGTGCAGAAGTAAACTACCCTGGTTTCCAGGCCTCCTGAGAATCAGAGACAGGGAGACAGGGCTGGTGTAGCTATGGAAATAACTTTATTGTTCAGAAACAAAAATGTCTTATTAAAAATACATAGGAAATTTGAGCATGAAATAGAGAAGTATGTATTTCAGAGCAAGGAATTTTTCATTTAGAGGGAAAATTAGGCAGGAAATTCTTCTTGTGTGTATTTGTTCATTGGTTAAATTTTCTTCAAAAATTTGGACATAAATTTAAATCTCTCATTTTTCCAGTTGTCTCTGGACTTGGCATTCAACCCTCTCCAGCTCACAAGTGATATGAAGGCCTGACACGGAGAACATCTGAGAGCTGCTGGAAAGCATTAATCACACCTCTGTTGCCTCTTGCTGAAGATATGCCGGACGTGCAAAGCAGTGTTTAGACTATCGGTATTAACTCTGTCCCTCTCCCCTTCAAAGGCACTGCTGTGTACTGAACTCGTAAGATCAAGCTGTTAGACAAGCAAAAACATTTTCAGATTTCTGATAATTTTATCTTTCATTTTGTGCCAAAGGTATAAATTTACGTCGAGTATTTGCTGCAGTCACACGGCCTTCGCAGCTACCCTAGCCACAGCTAGCAAAGACGGAAAGTTTAATAAAAACCTACACTTTTATAAAACATAATCTGAAATGTGTAATGGACATGGCCTCTCTCTGCAAACTGGTAAAGAGACATTCAATGTTTTTAATGTTGCCTATTGTTTTAAATATATTCAATTCTTTAAGTGACTGAGCTAATAATAATTCCAACAATTGAAGCCTGTAATGTGAAAAATACATGAGGACATATATTTTCATCACTAACGTATATGCCTTTCTACAGAAAGTCATCAATTTTAAATACTGTATAGAATAATTTTGTAATGAACTTTACAGTACTGTGTATATTTTTTCATTAACTGTTATTGCATCTGAACATTGTGCACTATCACGTTTTGTTTATCTTGTCACTATTTTGGTATGATTTTTAAAATTGATCTTTTAATACTTATTATTGTTTTCTTAACTACAATTCAATACTAACAGGTAATGATTTTGAAAAGTAATATGCTGCTGAGATACATGCTAGAGGTTGCAGGCAAAGTCCTAATGTAGAGTAAGGGCAGTGCTCATGTTTTAGAAATACTATGTATTCCCTGATTTCTAAAACTGAGTAGAATTGAAAATAAATTGTAGATGGTTATAAAGAAAGGAATAAAATTAACGGGTTAGAAATGAAAGCAGTTTAGAAATTTAAAAGAAGCATTAAAAGTTATCTGTCATGGAAGTTCTTTTTAAAAATTTTAGTACAGCACTTGCTATTTTAAAGTGAAAGAAAGGTAGATGTTTTTTCTTCTCTCCTTTTCGAAATCATCCAAATCAAATAGAAGAAAAAGAATTAAAAACTACAACTCAGCTTCCGCGGACTGAGAGCAGCCTGTGGCTCTGCACCTGGCAGAGGAGATGCAGGACACCGCAGGCTGCGGACCCCATCTTGTCCCCAGATGTGGAAGAGTTGGGCTTCCCGGCCTCGCGTTACCAACCCTCCCCCAAGGAAGTTCTTGCTATTGGACCGTAAGGAAAAGGTGAGGACAGATGAGGAAACACAGACATAGGGATGGATCATATTGTCAGCTACGGGAGAAGAAAGGACGCTGTGAGAAGGCCCGGAGGAGGAAGCGACACAATACCAATCAGTACCATGAGAACTCCTGGTAGTTTTGGCATACAGATCTCACTCTCCTCAAAATACTACTCTGGAAGGTGCTATGCTCAGCCCTCCAAAGCCAGAGTTTCTTTACTAACATTCAAGTGTGCCTGGAAAGTATTTATTTAAAAAATAAACAAACTGTATCTGTACTGGGCATATAGTTTTTCTTGTCATTATTTTCTAAGCAATAACTATTTACATTGTGACAGGTATTATAAATAATCCAGAGATAACCTAAAGCACATGAGAGGATGTGCATAGTTTAGATGCAAATACTGTACTATTTATATGAGGAATTTGGATATCTAAGGATTGCGTTATCAGCAGGGGATGGGAGGTACTAGAGCCAATTCCATTCGACATTGAAAGATGCGTATACTTCTGAAAGAAGCATCTGCATTAAAGAAGAGCATGTTTAAAAGGTAAAAGCACTCTCATAGGACTAGTCGAACAAATTGCAAGCCAAAGAGAGAATAGTAGGACACCAAATAGATATTTCTACAGAGTTCTCTAAAACCTTTGAGCAACTATCTCCCATGTGCTCCAAATGTTAAGAAGTCATTACTTCTGTTAGGGGAGGCTTCTGAGCAAAAGTATCAGAGTGTACAAAAGAAGTGAGGTGATAGAACACGTGGGAGCTTATACTGGAAGCCTCAGGAAAGTCACGAAAGTCACCGGCCATGCGCGAGCGAACAGTAATGCCTCTAGGCCTCTACCTCTCACTAGTTACAGAAGTTAACTTGAAATGGGTTAAATATCTAAACATGAGACCTGAATCTTTGAAACTAAGACTAGAAGGAAACAGACTATAGCCTATTTTGTTAGGGGAAGGACAAGTATTGCACACTCAAGAGTGGAGCTCAGACGTGACGACAGAGCAGCGCCTCCCTGCAGACGGGCAGTCTAGTGGGGAGGGCGGGGAGGGGGAGAAGCAACTAGCAGGTTCTGGGTCCTACTCAGCTCAGAGTAAGAAGCTCTGGTGCTGGTTTGCACAGCAGCGTGTCTAGATAACAAGTGTGCTGGTTTCTCAAAAACAAAACAAAACAGAACAGAAGAACTAGAAGAAGGGCCACTGGTACAGTGCTGAGTGCAGCCAGGACCCGGCCACTCTGTGTCAGCGCTCTACCACCAAGTCACACCTCAGCCCAGAAGAAAGCGTTTAACTTGATTTGAATACATATGACATATGTATATATTGAGATATGTATCAAAACATTGCCTGGTACCCTATAAATAAGTAGAATTTTAAAGTATTCTTTAAACAGTGAAAAATAAAACTTTAAAAACCCACTTCTCTTGGCACCTGTGCCCATTTATTTTGCTACCACACAGCCATTTCTCCCTTGTAGCAAAACTCATGCAGTTGCTGTTGCTGCCGAGGTTGTGTGTCTCTCAAAGCACGCTGTGGCTTCCCAACTGCCAAACCTTAGGACCCAGGCCCCTCGGCTTTCTAACACTTGTGTTTCTGCTTCCGGCCATTCCTGCCTCCCAGCTGCCCTCGAGTTCGTTATCTGCAGGGGAGGGAGCGGTACTAGACCCAGCTGGCTGTGGTCTCTGTTAGGATCGCTTTCCGAGGAACGCTCTTGCTAAGTCTGCTTGAATGCCATCTTACTGGCAAGGCTGGCACTGATCATTTCATCTGCAAGGGTAGCGTCCCACATTTGTTCCTCAGCTTAATTATTCTCTGAAGATACCAACGTGTAAATACTTAAGTTATTAATTGTATTTATTGTCTGAGTCCTTGACTAGAGTATATTGTCTATACTGACAAGAATTTGTGGGTTTTTGATTTGTATATTTACTGATGTAGCCCTAGAGACCTAAACTGTACCTGGAACATAGTGAGAGTTCAGAAATTTTCTATTGAATAAAAGAATCCTCATAATTTAGTTCTTAAAAAAGGAATAAGAACTGGAAATAAATGAAAAGAAAGAAGAAAGAAAAATTATTGGAGATTCCACTCAACAAGAAAATAAATTTATGAGGAGTGAATGGTAGTACATGGAGAAGAAATACCTTCAAAGGCCTTTATAAAAAGTGGAAGCTAAGGATTTCTTTCTTTCCAAATTCACTCCAGAAATGAGAGAAGATAATTTTTCAGAGGAAAACTCAATCAACAGAGAACCAGTAGGAGAGGAAAACAATAAATAAGAGTGGTGTTTTCAAAGATGCTTATAAATATTTAGAACACTGATAACGTAACAAAAAAGCAATTATTAGAAAAAAATATGCTCAATCTCATAAGAAAATAAATGAAAATTAAAACAATGATAAACCTTTTTCTTGCTAGATTAAAATGGATAAAAAATTTTGACCTTTTTCAGTTGGTGAGAAAAATGGAAATAGGAACTTTCAGACTTTTCTTCTGGGAATAAAACTTATTCAACGTCTATAGAGAACAATTGTGCAATAGTGAAAATACATAACATAGGGAGAACATATAATCCTTGGCACAGAAAATGCATTGTTAGGAACTTACAGTATTTTAGTATTTGCAAACTATTATGTACAAGAGTATTTGTTCCAGTATTTCTGGTATATAAAGCTATTGGAAATAACCCAAATGCCCATATTTTTGGAACCAACTAAATAAATATTAAAACCTATTTTGTATGTTATATGGAGCTGTTGCCAAGAAGTTGCTAATGTATAGGGGGGAAGGTCAAGAAGAGTATGGCAATGGAGAGAGAGAGAGAGAGGGAGAGATGGGAGGGAGGGACGGAGGGAGAGAGGGACAGAGGGAGAGAGGGAAAGAGAGATACAAAAATATCAAACAGCACTGGGTAGACATATCCACGATGCAGAAATCGTCAGAATATTGGGACTGACTAGGCTGCTGGATCAGAGCGCATCTGGGGAGATGGCATAGTTTAGAGGCTGAGAATATACCAGGCTCAAAGCCTCACCTCTGTTGGCTCTGGTACATGGCAAATCTGACGATGTCTTTACACTCAAAACTAAAGGTACAATAAAAGATAAAGTATGCAGAGCAAGAGAACCTATGTAATAATATTGATATCTGACAAAACAGGCTTTGATGCAAAAGGCACTAACAGAAATGGTGACATTAATCACACAGCAGTAAAAGAATATGTGAAGAGCGCCAGGATTTAGCTCAGTGGTTCCGGTGCCTGCCCTGCAAGTGCAAGGTCCCAGGTTTGATTCCCGGTAACTGCATACAACAATGCAGGGTGTGGAGACTTACTCCTACCAGCAGCCACTACCACACACTGTAGTGCCGTTTGAGGCTGAGCTCAGGAGCAGCCTGAACTACAGAGCAAGACCCTGTCTCAACAAATTTAAAAAAAAAGAAGAAGAATGTGTGAAGAATATGTATTATAAATTATGTACTTAATACAATTTCAAATTGTATTCAATAGACCAAAAAAGAAATAGATGCTTCAAGGAAATACAAGTGAAATGTATAATACATACATACATGTATATATGTATGTATATATATATAGACTCCTTCAAATAAAAAATACATTCTTTTTTAAGTATCTATAGAATACCTATTTTTAGAAATTTTATCATGTGTTAGGTCACCAAGGATGTTCAACAAACTTTAAGAAATTGATACTGTGTAGATCACCTTCTCTAATCTAATTAAGGAAAACATGAACATTAGAAAGTAGTTTTAAAAAACGTATATATATATTTGGATTTTAAAATGTATTTTATCTGTTAGAAATGTAGGCAGCAATGAACTTAATTTTATGTTTAACCCTTGGTAAGTATAGCAAATATAGAGGTTTTTTTTTTTTTTTTTTACCATGTTTAAAACAAAAGTTTAAAACAAATCAGTTAAGTGTAAGACTCAGAAAAGAAAGAAATAACAAAGAAAAATATATCTCTTCTAAGGAAATAATGATGCTATTAGAAAATAAAGAAATGCTACAAACTCTCAATAGGCCTAAAAGCCAGAGCTTTGTTGGAAGCTGTTGAATGACGCCAGGTGGTGGCGAGTACTTGTGGCCCCATTCACTCGGGAGGCAGAGGCAGGAGCACAGAGTTCAAGCCCAGCCTGGGCAGCAATGTGAGAACTTGCCTCAAAAAGAGAAAGAAACAAAGAAGGAAAGAAAGAAAAACGGTGTACGTAATTAATAATAAAAGAGACAGATATGGACAAAGTAAAATTATTAGAAATAATAGGCATATACTATTGCAATTGTAACTTTAGATAAATTGGTAATTTCTAAAAAATTATCAGACTGAAGCAAAATAAGAAAACATGAGTAAACCAGTGACTGTTAAAGAAATTCTTAGTTCTAAATGTTCTTTCCAAAGACAAGAGACTAAAACAACTTCATGTACATATTTGAAGAAACTTTCTAAGTACAAAAAATTGCCATTTTATAAATAAATTGTTGAAGATTTTAAAAAGGAAGAAGAAGAAAAGCTGTCTATCTTAATTCATGAGGCCAATATACTTCTGTTAACACTCACACAAGGCCGCTGTATTGCAAAAAAGAACCACAGGATGGTTTCTGTGTGGACACAGTGCAATAACCCAAAATAAAACACTAACAAATAGAATGAAGTCGTGTATTAGGAGTACATACACATCAGATTCACTCCAAGAATGAAAGACCATTTTGATATCAGAAAGTATATTAATTTATTAGATATATTAATTTATTAGATACAGTAGATGCAAAGATGCAAGAGAGAATTAATGAAATTATTACACTTACTTCTTTAGTTGAACTGTGTTAGGCCCTGCCTCAGGGATTGGTGACAGAGCATAGACATGAACAGAAAATTTGTTTATAGCCAAGGACGTGGGTGAGGCAACACTCAAGGAGAAAAACTGAACAGTGTCCTGATATAAGCCAAATTCTGAGACTGGTTGGGGCGACTTGGAGCAGATACTTGGACGAGAGGAGGAAATAAGAAAAACACACTTCTCCTGAGAACACATGGGCAGAGGCTGCCGAGTACGAAGGTTCCCAGACAGAGACCTGCTTGGACCAGGAGTCAAGCAGGTGTGTGGAGGAGCCGGAGGGGCTCAGCTGGAGACGAGACGGAGCCAAGAGAGCAGACGAAAGGAGAGAAACTGCTAGGACCTAGTCCTGTCTGAGTTTTGCGTCTGAAAGTGTTTTGGATTTTGTTTCTAAGTGTGATGGTAGAACTTTGGAAGTTATTCTAAAGAGAAGCTACCGTCTGATTTGTGTTTAAAGAAGCTTTTGGGCTAAACACAGAGAATAGCTTTTACTAAGTAGGGCACTTTGTAAGAACAGAAAGACCGGTAAGAGGCAATGATAGTACCTCATAGGACAAACTCGATGGCTGTGTGAGGGAACTGCAATGGCTGAAGTGACTAAACTGATCCACGGGTAAAGTTTGTTACAAGACACGTTTGTGCTCTCCGGGGAAACAATTTATTAAAAGGAGCGGCTGGTGTGACTGCAGAGGTTGCCAAGTTGAAGATCCTCTGCAGGCAACATGGAGACTCGGGGGAGCTGACAGCGCTGGCCAGTCCAGAGACGGCCTTCCACGTGTAGGAAGAGCTCGGCTGCTTTGGACCCAAAGGCAGAAAGGGTGATGTCCCAGCTTCAGGCAGGCCAGCAGGGGGAGTTACTGCTTCCTCGTGGGGGGGGGGGTGTGTGCCAACTTTTTTGTCCCGCTGATTCCACAAGTCCCTTTCCCATTAGGGAAGACAGCCTACTCTTCTCAGTCTACTAACTCAAGTGTTACTTGGTACCAGAAACACCCGACCAGACACATCCAGAAAAATATCTGACCAAGCTGTCAGGACACTTTGAGCTTCACTCAAGCTGATGCCAATCATCTCTGCAAACTAGAAACAATATCTAATAGAAGGTAACTATAAAAATGTGATGCTGTCATGCTTCAAGTTGACATTTATGGGTTCCCACAAGCGAGACAAAGACATCACTATGACCACAGCTAGCCTACAAGAGCTGGAAGATTCTATCAAGGGCCACACTTGCAGAAAGGGATGCGGTGATATAATATTGGAAAGAAAAGCAACAAAACTATCCCTATTTGTAAGTTATATAATTTTAAACAAAGACAATCCAAGTATTTTTCATCTAGTAGAACAAATAAAGTTCCACAAGTTTACTGGAGTCCAATCAAGATGAAAAAGAAAAAAATCACAGCATTTCAAAAAAATAAGACTGGTCAGAAAATGAAATAGAAAACACCCTATAAAGTGACTAGTAATAAACTTAATATGTATTCTATGGGGAAAAGAAAATATTTTAAAAGGATGACAAAAAAATCGAACACGGAAATATACTACTGCATTCAAGAATTACAAAGATGTTAGTGGCCCCCCCTCCCAAACAATCCGTAAAGTCAATATAACATTCTAACCAAAATTCAAAGAGACTTTATGGAACTTGACAAGTGAATCCTAAAATTAATGTAGAGGCACAAAAGTTGAGAAAAGCCAACTCAATTTAAAGAAGAGTAGGTTGGGGGAGGGGAAATTTGCCTGACCAAATAGACCAAGAATTTACAGGGTTATAGAAAATGAGACAGTGTGGGATTGGCACAGGAAAAGTCAAATGAACCAAAGGGACATAACAGAGAATCCAGAAGCAGACACTCACACGTGGAAACTTGAAGAGAGACCAACACAGCCCCATGGGTTGAGTACAGGCTGGGCTATTCACTCCGCGCTGCTACTGCAATTGTTACACTGTATGGAAAAATAAAATAAAACTGCATCCCGTTCTCACACCATATACAAGTACGGATTTCAGAGAGATCCCAGCTGTAATGTAAAAAGCAGCATTTGGTAGAAAAAATGGAATATTTCTATAAAATTCTGATGAGGAAACATTGCTTAGTCAAGACACAAAAAAGTGCCCTGAAAGATTGATTTGATGATAACGGAGATTTCTGAAGAAAAATAACTCTCATATTCAACAAAAAGCAAGAAAAAGGGAAAAAATGAATGCCCATCTTTAAAAAGATACTTATAACTTATATAAGAGATAAGGAATTTTTGAATAAATAAGTCAGTGAACAGTCTGAACAAGCAAATAAAGGAAAACCCAATTGAACTAGGACAGAAGGATACTCAACTCTGCTAATCAGAGAACGAAAAACAGTAGCAAGACATCTCAGATCGACAAAACATGAATCACAATGACAGTAGGAGACGCAGAGCTGCAGGCTAAACACAGCCCCATCACGTTCTTGAGTGGGTGAGTAGTAGCACTGCTGGGCAGAGCCACTTGGCAACCTCTCGGAAGGCTGATGAGTCCCCTTCAGCAAGTCCAGGTAGTATATAACGTCAGGAAGATCTGGCATGTACAGAGGGTTGGACACAAAAATGTTTATTTGCAGTATGCTTTCTAATAAAGTTTAAAAACTGAAATGTGATTTAACAAGAAACAGATTAATGAAGTATGATATAATCAGCCAATACAATACCATAGAGAACTTTAAAAATGCACTAGAGGTGTGGGTGTTAAGATGATCCATAAAAACAAGTTGATTTGTACAAACCAAGTTGTAAGTACTCCATTTAGTACAGTAGTATACAGTTTGTGCAAACATAAATACAGTAAAAGTGTCCACATTCTGTAGCATTATCTACACTGATACTGCATAAATGTTAGATTGTAAGTTATGCATGAGGCTTTTAGAGTATTCAATCTGTGCATTCTGTTGGAAGGGCAAGGTACTAATGAGATCAAAAGGGGATGCTCAGACGACCTCAGCAGTGTCTACAAAGTTTCCAAGGAATTGGGCGAACACTGACTTTTGGTCTGCTCTCACGGAGCAGGGAGCGGTGGGGAGGCCCGGCTAGTGGTCTTCTGTTGGCCTCAGGAGAAGGCTCCCGGGAAAGCACCGTTCTGATCACAAACTGGAAGGTTTTCCTCTCAGCCTGGCCTGGCAGTATTATGTAGTTATGGCCTCTTTGGCCTCAAAATATATTTGAAATACATAAATATTATAAATATATAATATATAATAATATATATAAAAGATATTATAAATATCTTTTTAATGAGATAAAAAAGCAAAGCATGTAAAGAGTATCCTACTGTTTTGTTTCACATATTTATGAATATGGCATAAACTCCTAACCATGGTAACTGGGACCTGAGGAGAGACATCAGTACATACACTCATTTGTGCTCATTAGCTGTCTAGTTTATTAAATAAATCACTATGTACTGAATGCCATACTATCAAAATTAACCATAAAAACTATGCTACTATATTTCCATCTTGTAATGTTTCCATCTTTTACTGAAAGTCATTCCCAAAAGAAAGTCACCTTTCTTCCAATTTTTTCTAAAATCTCTAACATGTTCCTGATTTAATAATTTGCGAGCCACATGTATGTACTTTATACATATGTATGCACATGTATATTCATTTAGAGGAGTTTTATGATTTGTCCAAGTTTGCAGTTGCATAGTAAGTAGTGTAACTGTGTCTGAAAATAATGATGATAATTGTGATGCCAAAGCTGGCGTATTTTTTAAAGTGTGCATGTATGCATGTACCCACACACACACACACACACACACACACACACCCCATACTACCCTAGGATTAGTTCAAGAAGTTAAGAACTGAATTAGTGGCTTTTTAAAAAGTGTACAAGATCACAATTTCACTCCTCAGGCAGATACTTTCATCATTACCCTAATCTTCCATCTGACTTCTTTTCAAATTGTGTTTATTGGTACATTTTAGGTCCACATTATGATCTTCCTGATTGAGAGTTTGTATCTGTATGTGACACACCTTGATTCTTACTTTTTTCCATTCCCTTGCCCTCCCTACAACCCCCAACCCCCTGTATACATAAACTTTGTTTCCATTTTTACCTTCAATTATTTTCTTTCCCTTCTTTGCTTTCCCCTGTCCCACCTCCTGTTTCTCTTCCTCTTTGAACATTTTCTGCCTATTCCACGATATCTAGTATATATTTTGAACCTCACTTACACCTCCAGTTTCCCACAGTAGAGAAATAATATGATATTTACACATGTGTGTCCTACTTATGAGTATGACCTCAAGGTGCATCCATTTAGCTATAAGTCTCTATCATTTTTTATGGGTGAATAACACTCCATTTTATTAAAAAACAACCCCACATCTTTGTCCACTTACATGTTGACAGGCTTTTGGACTGTTTCCAAGATTTAACTATTACAAACTGTGCCACTATAAACGTGGAGGTACCAATGTCACTGTGGTATAATGTTGTGAATTCCTGGTGCAGGGAAATAGGGCCAGAAAACATCGAGGGCATTCAGGGTGTTATGGCCGTACCCTGGGAAATAGGGTCTAAAGGACCTTTAATCCTAGTCTTTTGAGGAATTTCCACAGTGGTTGCACCAGTTTACATTCCCACCAACAGAGAAGGATTCCTTTCTCCTCACAGCCTGACAGCATTTGTTGTTGGTTGATTTCTCGATAGCAGCCATTCTTTGTGGAGTGTGATGAAATTTCACTCCTCTTTTCATTTGCAACTCTCGGATGACCTCTCATACTGAGCACTTTTTCATGTTTCTTTGCTGCTTCTACTTCTTCATTAAATAATGTCTATTCATTTCAAATGCCCATTTTTGAACTATGTCTTTAAATTTGGGGGGGGGTCTGATTTTTAAGTTCTTTATATATTCCAGATAGTAGTCCTTTGTCTGAGAAAGAGCTGGTAGGAATATTTTACCACATTGTAGTTCGTTTTTCTGCTTTGTTGGAGGTTTATCTTGTTGTGCAGAAGCTTTTTAATAAGACGAGATCCCAATTGTTGATTCCTTGTGCCAATTCCCAGGCTACTGAGGTTTTATTCATAAAGTTTTTCTCTTGCTAATATCTTCAAGAGTTCTACCTACTCTATCTTCCAGTGGGTTTAGTGTATCTATTTAAATATTTAGATCTTTAACCTACTTAGATTTTAGTTTAGTGCATTGTGAAATGTAAGTCTAAGTTTAATCTTTGGCAGTTTGAAATCCAGTTTTTCCAACAACATTTGTTAAAGAGGCTATCTTTCCTTTAACAAGGGTGCTTGGCTCCTTTGTCAAACATAAAGTAGTTTAGTCCATCTGGAGTTGTTCCTGGACCTTCTAGTCGGTTCCACTGATGCTCAGGTCTGTTTCTTTGCAGTGCCATGCTGTTTTCATCATAGTGGTTTTATAGTGTAGTTTCAAGTTGGGGATTGTGATACTCCCTGCCATGTCTTTGTTGCCTAGAATTGCTTTTGCTATGCTAGGTCTCTTCTGGTTCCAGAATAATTTTTGGATTATTTTCACTAGTTCTGTGAAATATATTGTTAGGATTTCAACTGAGATTGCATTGAATCTAAATGGCAGTTTGGGAAGTGTGACCATTTTCACTATATTGGTTCTTCCTATTCAGAAACAAGGCACATATTTCCATTTTCAGATATCTTCTTAATCTCTCTCTCTCTGTCTCTCTTTCTCTCTCTCTCTCTCTTTCCCCTCTACCCTCTGTAGTGCTGGGGTTGAATTTAGGACCTTGCACTTGTCAGGCAGGTGTGGCACCACTGAGCTACATGCCCAGCCCTCAGTCTCTTTCAGAGTGCTGTAGTTTTCAAAGTAGAGGTCTTTTACTTCCTTTGCCATATGAATTTCTAAGTATTTCATTTTTTGAATGCTATTATGAAAGGAATTGTTTCTCCAGTTTCTCTCTCAGTGAGTTTGGTATTCATGTACAAGAAGGCTATTGAATTTTGGATGTTGTCCTTGTATTCAGGTACTCCACTGAATCTAGCTATTAAGTCCAGCAATCCTTTGGTGAAGTGTTTGGAGTCTTCTATATACAGTATGTTACCTGAAAATAATGACAGTTTAACTTCTTCTTTTCCTATCTTTATACCTTTTATTTCTTTCTCTTGTCTAATTTCTATGGCTAATATTTTCAGTAATATATTGAGCAGGAATGGTGATAGTAGACATTTGTATCTTTTCCCCAATTTTAGCAAGAAAGATTTTGGTTTTTCACTGTTTAATATAATGTTGGCTACTGGTTTGTCATAGATGCCTTTTATTAAGTTGAGAGACCATCTATTCCCATTTTCTATAGGTTTTTTATTTATCATGAATGGATACTGGATTTTCTTGCACAGTTTTTCTGAATCTATTGAGATGTGACTTTTATCCATGGCTCTCTTAATGTAGTGTATTACTTTTTTTGACTTACATATGTTGAACCATCCTTGCATCCCTGGGATGAATCCAGCATGGTCAAGTTGTATGATCTTTTTGATGGTATTAATGTTCTGTTTGTCAGTATCTTATTATGGATTTTTGTATCTGTGTGTATTAGGAACATTGGCTTATGGTTTTGTTTTTTTGGTTGGGCCTTTCTCTGTTTTTGGAATCAAGGTAATGGTTGCTTCCAGAAACGAATTTGGGAGAATTGCTTCCTTTAACTTTCATTAAAGAGTCTGAAGTAGTGGGAATAACTCTTCCCTGAACTTTTTGTAGAATTCAGCAGTGAAGCCATCAGGACCTGAACTTTTCTTTGTTGGTAAGTTTTTAATTATGTTTTCAATTTCACTGATTAGTATTGGGATGCTTAGAATTTTTATATATATTTCAATCAACTGTGGTAATTCCTATGTGCCTAGGAATCTGTTCATCCCTTCTGTTTTCCATCTATTGGAGTACAAGTTCTCAAAGTAGATATTGATTATCCTCTGGAATTCTGCTAGATCTATTGCAATTTCACCCTTTTCATTCTTAATTGCATGGAGTTGAGCCTTTTCTTTCCTTGTATTGATGAGGTTGGCTAAGGGTTTGTTTTGCTCTTCTTTTTCTAGGAGTTTGACATTAAACATAGGTTGTTTATTTGAGCTTGCTGTTTTCCTAGTATGGGCATTCACTGCTATGAATTTCCCTTGTAGAAGTGCTTTCATTGTGTCCCATGGATTCCGATATACTCTACTGGCATTACTAATTAATTAGAAACTGCCTAATTTCTTCTTTAATTTCCTCTGTGACCCATTGGATGTTCAGGAGAGTGTTATTCAATTTCCATTTGTTTGTGAATCTATTCACAAACAAATTCTTGTGAATTCTTTTACTATTGATCTCCAGTTTAATCACACTGTGGTCTGACAATATACAGGCAATAACTTTAATTCCTTTGCATTTACATAAACATATTCTATGAACTAACATGTGGTCTAATTTGGAGAATTACTATGTGCAGCTGAGAAGAATGTGTATCCTGATTTTGTGGGGTGGAATATTCTGTAGACATCTGTTATAAGTCCATTTGTTCAAAAGTTGGTTTCTGCTCGAGTATTTTATTATTGATTTTCTGTGTAGTTGATCTTTTTGTGATAGTGGAGTAATAAGATCCCCCACTAGTATAGTATTAGTGCTTTTTTGGCTTTTCATGACTGTTAATAGTTGTTTTATATAAGTGAGTACACTAGTATTTGGTGCACATGTATTTATGTCATCTTTTCTTCTTGGATTGTTTCCTTTACAAGGATAAACATTGTCTCTCTTATTAGTTGTCTTTGTCTCTCTTATTAGTTCTTCTTTGAAGAACTAATCGTCTCTATTACTTCTGCCATCTGATTTCTTGAAGGCTAGTTTTACTTTACATCCATCTTTTTTATGCTCAGCATCTGAAGAAACATTTAGTGAATAAGTGAGTATAATAGCACTTCTCACCTCCTCCTTTACCTGAGAGCCTAACATCAGTCATGCTATCTGGGTGATTCCAGAGAGCGTGAGAGAGAATCCCCGATGGACCTGGGCCTGCTTCTGATATAACAAGTCAGATCCTACAGTTTTCAGATTAAATACATTTTCAGTAAAATGATTGAAGCCAGAAGTACCAAAGTCATGGAACCACTTCTCATGATGGATTGTTCTCTCTTGGTTGGGAATAAACTTGAAAGGGAAGGCTTAGCTTTACTCAAAGGATTGTGGGGAGAGTTCAGTCCAAAAAGGAATGAGCTGAGTAGCATTCTGGTACCTTTAACTTCTCAAGCCGGGGACAGTGTTCGGGCAGCAGGGCTCGGGGCTAAAATCCACGGAGCTGGCCCTTCCACTTTCCGTGTCCTGGATGGCACCAGCCTCAGAGGCTTTATTGAAACAGTGTATCGAGACCGAAATGAGTTAATGCCCAAGTGGGTTTGAAGGTCTTAATTCTTCCTTCGAACAGTAAATAAACTCTAAAACTTAATTCAGTTAAGAGTTTTTCTTCTCTCAAACAGGTAACATGCATGTCGTGGTAGACAGCTCCTAAACTTTCTGGGCCTGGATTAAAGTATATTCTGCAGCAATGAATGGTCACTGGATATTATGCTGTTGCCCTTTCCTTCCTTCCTTCCTTCCTTCCTTCTTTCTTTCTTTCTCTCTTTCTTTTTTTCCTTCTTTCTTTCTTCTCAGTAAAAATGTAAGCTGATAACAGCAAAAATATTTTATATTAATTTAACATAATCAATTTCAGTGAAGTTGAATTCATCGAAAAAGCATACTTACCATAGAAAAAGATTAGAAAATATGAAGAGTAGAAAGTGGAAAAACCAATAAAGCACCATCGTGCTTGCACTAAGGGATAGCATAGCTTGGGCCCATGTTTGATTCATTTTCACTCAATCTTTCCTGCAGGCAATTTGGGGTTTAGGTATTATGTTATTAAAACACCTCAGTCAGCCTCAGATTTCTGTTATTGTTTTTTAAGAAAAATGACACAAGCTAAAAAACAAATTTTCAAGGGAGTAGGATTCTCTTTTCAAAGCAAGATGAAATGAATTACACTTTGGTTGCTTTTCCTTTGGCACAGATTCTAATTAGTTTCTTCGCTTCTTTCTGATGTAAAATTTAAAAGCTGCGTGGTGGCACAGAAGGAACAGGGACTTTGGAATATCATCAGTCTAGCTTTGAATTTTCATTTTCCTTCCTAGAAATTATGTCTTAGATTTGTTAGGTTTAACAAATACACGTGTGGTTGGTTTTGTGTGTGCAGCAAGTACTGTTATTTAATCTGTTCAAAGAAATGGAACTCGTTTCCTTCCATATAAAGGCAGGATAATGAGCCCTCCCTTGTGGAGTTAATGTAATACAGGAGAAATGTATGAACACGTGCACTTACCATGTTAAATGTGAATGCTCCCTATTCCAGGTACTTAGAAAAATCCTTAGCGAGTTGTGGTGGCACAGACCTACAAACCCAGCACTTGGGAGGCTGAAACAAGAGGTTCACTGAGAGTTTGAGGCCAGCCTGGGATGGACTACATAGTGAGACTCTGATGCAAAAAAACCCCAAATTGGATTAAAGACTTAAATATTAAAACAGAAACACTAAACCTGCTGCAAAACATGTTAGGTAAAACTCTTGAAGACATTGGCTTAGGGAAAGACTTCATAATCAAAATCTCTATAGCATGAGAACTGGCAGAAGAAATCAACAAATACGATCTCATCCTATTAAAAAGCTTCTGTACAGCAAAGGAAACCTCTAACAGAGTGAAAAGGCAACCAACAATCTGGGAAAGAATCTTTGTCAGTTGTTTCTCAGACAAAGGGGTACTATCTAGAATATATAAGGCTTAAAAAATCAGCCCACCCAAATTTAAAGACCCAATTCAAAAATGGGCATCTGAAATGAACAGACACTTTTCAGAAGAAGAAGTAAATGTAGCTAAGAAGCATATGAAGAAATGCTCAACATCACTGGTCATTCGAGAGATGCAGATGAAAACAACACTGAGATTTCAGCTCACTTCACAAAGCATGGCTGCTATTTCAGAATTAGCCAGCAACAAATGCTGGTGAGGCTGTGGAGAAAAAGGAACTCTTCTCCACTGATGGTGGAAATGTAGACTCGTACAAGCACTGTGGAAATCAGGGTGGAGATGGCTCAAAAAACTAGGATTAGAGGTCCTATTTGACCTGGCCATTGTTCTGCTAGGTATAAACACAAAAGAATTAAAAGATTCATATCACAGTGACATGTGTGCACCCATGTTTATAGAAGCTCAGTTGGTGATTGCTAAATCTTGGAAACAACCCAAATGTCCATCAACTAGAGATTGGATAAAGAAGATGTGATTCTTTTACAGAATGAAGTATTACTCTGCCATAAAAAATGATAAGATTGAGTCATTTATACTCAATGGATGTACCTTCAGGATATCCCTATAAGTGAAATAAATAGGTCACAGATGTGTAAATATTGTATCTTTTCTCTGGTATGACAAAATGAAGATGTAAATGAGTTCTAGTATATATAGTAGATATTATGAAATAGAAAATATTTAAAAGGAAAGAGGGTTTAAGGGTAAGTAATGAGGGGAAAATAATATGACGGTAATAAAAAAGGAAATGAAGCTTACGTGTATAGGGGGTGGAGGGTTGCAGGGTAGGTGGGGCAATGGGAAAAAATGGGGATTAAGTGGTACCATATACTGGTACAAACTCTCAATGTTGAATGCAGTGATGATGTGTATATATAGTGTACCAGTAAGATTTAAATTTTTAAAAAACCAAATTAAAAATTCTCATTTTAAACAGACTAGCAATTACATAGGTTAATGATTAGTTCACTTCTGAAGAAAGTATTTTCACTAAATCTTTGCAGGACTTCTGAAAGATTGACTAGCTGTTCTCTGCTCGTAAGATCTGTTTAAGTCCAAACAAAACAAAAGAGAGAGAAGAAGGTGGGGAAGAATAAGAGAAAAAAAGATAAAGAGGGCAGAAGAGACACATGTTGACGATAGACTGGTGATAGATGGGGGATGGGAAAGAAGAAGGAAGGCGCCCCCTGGATCTGACTATACCATGGAGAGTTAGAAATGTATCCGGGGCAGGGGAAAAACGAAAACCAAGACGCGTCACATACAGGTACAGCTTCTCAATGCTGAATGTGATCGGACCAACAAAGTCAATTAAAAATGTACATGGAGTAAGAGTTGACTCCAAGGAAGTCAAGAGTCTGTAAGTAGGTGAGGGACACAAGACCTAGGCGGAGAGGAGCTGGCTCTGACATGGGAACAGAGGAAATGCGAAGGAGCAGAGCCGCAGCTGTGGTCGTGGAGGCTGAGCTGGGGCACGGCTTTCAGGACAGTCACTGCTCAACGAGAAAACAATGCTTTAGGTACAAACACAAGCCACGCCCGCCTCCGCCTGCCTCAGAGGCACAGAGGAAGTTTATGCTCCTCCAAGCCCGGGGAGTTAATCGCCTCCCCAGGGCTGTCTGAACCCAGGGTCAGTGCACCATTCACAAAAGTGCCAGCGCTGACTGACTATCACTGGGCTCCTGCTCCTATCTAATTACCCCTCCCTCACCCTCACCCCAACCTGGGCACCCCGGAAAACAAAGGGAGGTAGAAGAAAGGGAGGTGTGGTCTGCCTCCCATAATAGTATGAGGTAACTACTAAGTGTAATAAAATTAACGTCCCACTGTTGGATTGCCTTTCTGATCTTTTAAATAAACACTACCAGAAAAAAAATATTGTGTAACAAACATGTTTTACTCAGCAATACCAAGGAGCATTAACTGGAGATTTTATTTTCTTTGTTGTTCTAAAAAGAGATAGTTTAAGAGTGCACCTGCTGTAGGCATTTAAATGCATACTGTGTATAAAACCTAATGAAAAGATGCAATCATGAACATGGCTTTGAAGTAAGACATTCTGCAATAGATTTGTGCAAATTAGTGGCAAGATGGTCGGTGATGTCTCCTGGGGACGCTCTGCTCGCTAAGGCAATGCCCTGTTACCCAGGAAGAATCACTCCTACGAATGCTTTCAAAGCCACCAGTGGGACATGTGTGTTCTCCTTGCCTGATTCTGTGCTTCGTAAGTCTTAGTTTTCTCATAAGAGAATTGTTAACTTAGTATATTGCCCACCTTTTTGTGGCAGTGTGAAAGATTTTTATTCTCTTTTTCCTTTTCCCTTTCAGGTAACTTTGGTCCCTGAAAATTTTTTCTAAAAATGAAGTTCTTTTGTTCTTATTGATTTTTCCTGTCTCTTAATAGTCATAACCAAGGACTGAGTCTGTGTTAACCTACTTTCAATCCAGGTTCTTTCTGTTTTCCTGAAATATCAAAAGCCCTATATTTACTTTGACAATTTTAATCTGAGGTATCTCTCTCATGCACTGTAGTTATTTCTTTTTATGATGTTAAAAAAAAAAGATTTTAAAAAGAGGGGTCATTGACAGTAAAGATGAAATACTCAAAAACCTTCAAGCACAGTTAGGATAACAAAAAGATTCAAAATGTTTAGGAACAGTTACTCCTAATGGATGCATATGAAGAGGCAGCTGTCATACAGTAGCTCTTTGTGAAGTCCTCTGTTTTCTGTAAGTTTTAATTTTCAAGGAAATGTTTAAGATGAATTACTATATACATGTCTTACTTAAGACAATCTGTTGTGAGCACCGCAGATCAATCATCTTATGCCTTTGAAGTCTGCACTTTGACATCCTCAAAGTAATGAAGAGGAGTCACTCAAGCCTGCAGAAATAACCTGGGAAAAGGTCAGGTTGAGTTTTTGCCCCGTGTTCATAACGGTGAGTGGGTTTAATTCATTATTGAACACAGTAGACCTTTATTTTGATACAGTTATTCTTCTTCTCCTTTATTTTGACACAGGATATTGGATGAAAACAGTTGATTTACAGCAAATGAGAGAATATCTTCCCATAGGGCATGAATGTAATGCTTGAGTTTCTCAGGACTTGAATGGCCTGACAGAACGCTACATAGTGAAGGGTGGAAGCCCACTGGGCGGAGGACAGAGCCTGCAGCACGCTGACGACGTCCCATCGTTTGACAATATGACATTTCCTTAAATAACTGTCTTTCTTTTTATTGGTCTATTGCTAACATTTTGATTATCCTTCTGTGCTCCACCCAGCTTACTAATAGCATTACAAGGGCTGTATCTCCGAATTCCGTGGCCTGTTATAACTAGCATGACTTGTTTATTCTTCTTCCAAGGAATACTTTACGTCTAAACTTCTTCCTTCATATTCTGATGCATACTGATAACAAAGGGATATCTGGTACTTTTGTGTTTCAGATTAGAAAAGAAAAAAAAAAAAAAAAAAGGCATCCACAGACCGTGTATGCTCCAAAATATACAAGGCTGCAGTGCTCCAAGCATCTGGCTTGCTGTTATCTTTCACAGTGATGGCCTTAAAGGAGATTCTTTTAAATAGAACTTTAGTGAGGGAATAAAGGAATAAATATTTCCACCACATCAAAAAATTTTAAATTATTTTTATCGGTACATTATGAATACACATCATAATCGCCTTCAACATTAAGAGTTTGTACCAGAATATGACATGACTTGATTTGCATTTTTTCCCTTTTCCCCCCTGCCCTGCATCCCCCCACCCCCTATATACACAATCTTTGTTTCCTTTTTTATTAGCACATTTGTTTTCCCCTCGTTATGTACCTTTACACTCTTTCCTTTTAAATATTTTCTACTTCACAATATCAACTATACATACTACCACTCATTTATAACTTCATTTTCTCATACCAGAGAAAAGATACAATATTTACACATCTGTGACCTGTTTATTTCGTTTATGAGGACATCCTCAAGGTACATCCATTTGAGTATAAATGACTCAATCTCATCATTTTGAATGGCAGAGTAATACTCCATTCTATAAAAGAACCACATCTTCTTTATCCAGTCTCCAGTTGATGGACACTTGGGTTGCTTCCAAGATTTAGCAATCACAAACTGAGCTGCTATAAACATGGGTGCACATATGTCTCTGTGAAATGACTCTTTTAATTCCTTGGTGTATATGCCTAGCAGAGCAATGGCTGGGTCAAATGAGACCTCCAATCCTAGTTTTTTGAGTAATCTCCACACTGGTTGTAAAAGATCTCCACAATCCTAGTTTTTTGAGTAATCTTCACACTGCACAGAGGTTGTACAAGTCTACATTCCCACCAGCAGTAGAGAAGGGTTCCATTTTCTCCACAGCCTTGCCAACCTCAAAATATTTGATTAATTTTTTGAACATTTTCTGTCACCTAGGCAATAATTTTTTCTCCTTAGTGACTTGAAAACTAATGATGAGAAGTGTCTTATTTCGAGTAAGTGTAATAATTTTTCTTGGTTAAATAAAATAATCTTCTAGAAACTGATTATGATAATGTTTTTTAGTCTATCATTATGTTAACTTTCAGTTGAAAATTCACATGACTCTAGTCTTAATTAGCATGTGGCCCAGCAATAAGAGCATAGGTATTTTCTTTCCAAGACATCTTTCTATTTTAGTTGAGAAACTTTCTTTCCTTTATACCAGGAAAAGTTGAAACATTTGATTCAAGATTTATATTTGTGTCAATATTGGAAGAAGTAATTTTGCAACCAAAGTTGGAAAGGTCCAAATTTCATAGTATAGGTGAAATAAAAGTACGTGTTAAGAGCTTTTTCATGTATTTTGTCATTAAAGCTAGTCACTGAACAGCACAGGATTGTCTTGGTAATTGTGAGTTCTTCAAATGTAGTTTCTGATTAAAGTGATGTTTTAAAGTTTGTGCAGCTGCACTACTATGCTATTATTTTCTTAAGAAAAAATGTAAGGTTTGTGTCTTTTAAATTTCTTATATATTATCATCATGAATTAATAATGAAGAAATGAATTTTAATAATATAAATATAATTTTTGATATAACTATTTTTACATAGAGAAAAGCATCTTACTAAGTTACAAACACTGGTAGGTTTTAAGGAAAATTCATCTTTGTATCTGCTGTAATAGCTTGGCACAGCCTGGATGCGCAGGCAGTAAGCAATCATTCTTTGAAAAAACACTAAGCCAAGATCACTTCATATAAAATGAGCTCTTGTCAAGTTTCCTGTTTGCTTCTCTGAAAAAAGAGATTGTACTAAATAGCTCTCACTAGCTCATTTCAACCTGAAGCACTTCCTCTGTCAGCCTTCAACGCTGATTCCCGTCCTCTGACTTCGGGGCCTGCTGATGGATTTATTCACATCACTGCTTCACTCGCTCCTGATGTACAGTGAACACTTCTCGGCAAGAACTTTAAACAGAGAAGCAGATCAGCTGGTAGCCAACGACCTAAGGACCAGTGTCTTCAATTTTCCTCTGGAAATGTTAAAACAAGTGTCCTCCAGCTACATTAAGGCAAAATATATATACACATCTTCCTGTTTAATATATGATTTCTTTCAAAAATGACTATGTTGTTTGAAGCACAGCGACACCGCCATACGTGTCCCAGCAAAAATGTCTATGTAAACAGCTTCTTCACTGTAGAGGACCCACGGCGCACGCCCTGGTGCAGGTTCCAGGGGCACGCCGGCGCTCCCTCGGCCTCCTGTTGCAGAGCTGCTTCACTGAGAAGTTGCTCTTTCTGCTTTGCCGCTGAGGACACTGACATTGGCATCTTCATTCTAAACGATGGATAGAAGAATTTTAAAATCAATTTTCACCTTGTTTTTCCACGTTATGAAAATGGTTTACTGACCCCTCTGCGCTGATGCGATGCTTGGGTGCTTGGCACGCGCGTCTCAGGCGTGCATCACCAGCTGTGTGACATCGCGGCATTGACGTAACGCCGCTACCCGGCCCGTCCCAACCACTCACACGCACACGCCTCCTCTGCTGTCTTCCTCTCGCATTACCTGAGCATTTGTTACAGAGCACAGAGCCCTGGAGGCTGAGAAGCGGTCGAGGCAGTTGCTCCCCACTCCCTTCCTGAAGCCAGTCTGAGGTCTTCCCCTGGGATGTCCCCCCCACCCCGAAAAAGTACGGGTGCCCTCAGGACACAGGGGCGCAGAGGGAACCTGAAGCAGCAGGCCTCCGAAGTCCTCCTCCTCCCGCCTTTGACTAGCCAGATTTTTTCACCATTACCGGCTTCAAACTGAAGCAAAAACTACATAAATTTACCTGTTATTTACCTGCTTTTACCATGGCAGGCCTGCATGCCATGTAAAACAAATAAATCAGTAAGCTTTTTCTTGCTGAGCATGCCACTCTTACAAGAATGCCTACCATGCTGATTTTTCGGGAAAGAGACAGCAAACAGGGAGAGTTTGTGATGAAAAATACTCTTCTGGGTAACGTGGAGGGATACAAATCTTATTTTCAGAAAATTAAAAAGAAAGAAAAAAAGAAAAAGCACTTAAGACTCTTGCCAGGGAGAAGAGTAAACCCAGAAGTTAAACTAAGGCTGGAAACTGGAAATAATATCTCGTGGCCGAAGGAGAAGTGGTAGAGAATTTTCAGAGAGGTCAATACCTTTCAAAAATGAGCTTGAAAATGTTTGCGCCTGTGATTCCATGAAGCCAAAGGAATCTCAGGGAAGCTTCTGTCAGTGTGAGGACTCTCACACGTAAGCACCATTTTCCTTGAATGGCAGCAACATGAACCTGCCCAGGGAAGGCACACTCTTCTCCTGTGACATATCAGCTTTTTTTTTCCTCCCCACAACTGTCAGTGAAAATCGCATCATTGTGACAGGTGGGGATATCCACCACTAGAATAACGAGGACAGGCGCTTTGCAGCATTGTGAACCAGAAGTATTTCCTGTGACAGCTATACCTCCCGAATGTAGTCTAGTGCATTAAGAGTCTTGCTGTTAAATAAAAAACAAACAGAGTCTCTACTAATGATCTCCCACAGTAGAGAAGAGGTACACAAAATATCGGGCTTCCTGAACCTTGGAAAGTCATCATCTGTAAAAAGGACCGGTATCTTTCTGTATCACTGGCAGGAGAAAGCACACTGGACTCGGTGGTGCTCACCTGTAATCCCAGCGCTCAAGAGGCTGAGAAAGGAACTTCGTGTGTTTAAGGCTGAGACAACCTAGTGACTTAGCAAAACCATCTCAAACTTACAAAAAGGCTCAGGATAGAGCCCAATGCAGACAGAGTAGATAAAATCCCTGGAGTGGGGTGTGGAGAGAGGGAAGGAGGAGAGATTATGTTCCCCACTATAACTGTAATAAGTAAACTGTTCCCTATAATTGATGAAATACAGTTTATCATATAGTTTAGAAGAAATTGTTGTTTCTTCCAGACTCTACATGGAAGTGTACTAAATTGTAGATAACTTATTAAATAAATTCTAAAATATTTTCACATTTAATTTCCATTACTTTTTTATAACTATGTTTTGTTCCATTGAATAGAATTTATTTACCAAAAAATATCAGATTGGCTCAATTTTAATCATGTAGTTTTGAGAAACATCAAAAAAAGTCTTATATTTTGAATCATTACTGATTTGATTTGATTTTTTAAACAACTTCTTGAACTTTCTTTGGCCTCTGAACTGAAAAACAAGTACTATAATAACACTCATTTTAAGAGGTTAGGACAAGGGCACACTGCCTGGTAGTCTATAAGCATTGAGTAAGTATTAGCTGTGTCTATTATTATTTGGCAAACAGAAATAATACTGACCTGGATTTTCCTTCTGGTTCTTGTTGTTAAAAGCTCAGGCAAATCAATTTTCCTCTCTGTCTCAATTTCTCTGTCATAAGCGGTGACAAAGACATTGGCTCTTAGGCACTTACAAGGACTCGATGAACTAATGGAAATATATCATCTTTTGCCCAGTGAGCCATATTATGCTGATTATCTTAAAATTTCATTATAGTGGGTGACATTTATTGAATATATATTGTGCTCTTTGACTCATTTAGTCTTCACGATAACCACAAGATGGAACCGTAATTATGATCCCCACCTTACAAGTGAGAACACTGAGGCACAGATGAACTGCGTAGCGGTCGGAAAGCTTTGGCAGAACTGGACATTGAGCCGAGGCTTCAGATCCACAGGGCCGCTCAGGCTGATCCCTCACTACCCCGCTTCTCACTGGGAATGGTAGACTGCCGCAGTGCGGAGCGAACAAGACCTCAGCCAGGCTGAAACGCAGAGGAGAGGACTGGAGCCCAGACAGGGTGCCACCGACGCACTTCTCAGGAGGCAGAGGCAGCACGCGGGGCGTGCCGGGAAAGGAGGGCTGCTCCAGCCCCAGCACTTGGCATCAAGCTGGCGCTGAGTCAGTGAGAATTTCCTGCACAGCCACAGAAGATTCGGAATAACATGGAAGATATTTAACAATCTGTATGGACAAGTAAACCTCGTGAAATAATGAGCAATCTGTCACTTGAGTTAACACAAACAGAAATAGTTCTAAGCAAATTCAAACATTTGTGAAGACAACTGTGTTTAAGGATGAAAGGAATGTCATATTTTACTTGGAAATATTTAATAGGCAAGTCAAATGAAGTTCAGGGGAAAAGCAGATTGACTAGGAAGATCCAGGGAAATGGAAAAATCAAACTGTACATGGCTCAGAAAATGACAAGAGCGGTGGCAGGAATGGAGGAACTAGCAAAGACTGAAAAACCACTTCACTCGGCCTCTGACCTCCCACCATAAGTGGTACAGCAGAGCTTTCAGACGAAAGATTGTTTATTTCTGGTGTTTTATGTGGATTCCTAAGAGACTGTAAGCTCTAGTGACTGCTGTGCTACAGTGGAAAGTACATTAATTTAGGATCGGAAGAGAGTCTAAGACCTACTCTGCCTTCCTGGCCAAGTGACCACAGACAAACCATGTACTCGGCACCTCAGTTTCCTCATCTGTCAAATAAAAATAAGAATATCTTTTCAAAGTGACAATGTACTTGGAAGAATCTTACACACTGCTGCTTGAATAGGAGTTCAGAGGCGGGAGGAGAAACTCACTAGGAAGTTAGAAGATGAACCCTAGAGTCAAGAACCCTGAGATCAGGATTGCTGCTAATTAGCTTGGTGATGTTGGCACAGCACCGTCAAATGGCATTCAGACTCCATCAGATTCCAGAGGCGAGTGAGGCCAGGCCCCTGCTCCACAGGCTTCTGTGCAGTGACGTGAGCCCTGCCAGAGAGTGGGCCTCACCCTCTCATTCCACTGGTAAGAAAATGGTGTTGTAATTCTACTTCCTGACATGGTTACAAGGCTATCCCGAGAGTCTGTAGCAGCTATGGACATGAAATAAGAGCAAGTGTTTGTTGGCTGATCGCTTTCAGGACACCGTTATCTTGAAGGGACGACGCGCATATCCAGGAGAGTCACGAAGTGCACGTGAAAGGTGATGGTCTGTCCATGCTCCAGTCAGTAATACGATTCTGGGAAGTCAAGCAGAAAATGAACAAAGAACATGACCGGCAGAAATAAAGTTGCTGTTTCTCTGTAGACTGTGCTGTTTGTCTGAAAGTTGTAAAATGTAGATGGGAGGAAGGAAATAATAGGTCTGTGATTCATAATACAAAAAAAAAAAAAAACCCTAAGAAAAGGTGGGTTTTCTTTGTGGTGTGGCTACAAAACAAACAAACAAAAACAGCACACAAAACCAGTGTTTAAATGTTAATTTGTTACAGAACATCAAATGTTTATAGCAAGAGTCTGATGGAAGCCTCAGACTAAAAAAAAAATCCTCTTGTATTGCAGTGGGCTTATAAAAAAGACACTCCGCTGTTTCCAGAAATTTACAGTTCTGCATGAAATACTCTGACTTGATTTGTGGTAGTAACTATGAAACAATACTTTCATGACAGGTAATACAAAATATTTCAGGAGATAGGAAACCTTGAGATCCCAGATGAAAGAAAAGATCACACTGTCCTGTACTTCAGGAACTTGTGCTACTAAGAACTTTGCTTAACTAGCAGCCAGTGTACTCTGGCTGGTTCATATCTGGCTTTCAGGTTGCTCAACTTTTGCATTTCAAAGCAGAAATCTGAAAGTAAAAAATGAGTGACACAGTATCTAATATATTACAAACTTCAGAGGTATTTTGGCGAACTATTGAATTAAGAAAAAATTGGTTATTCCTCTGAAACAGTACAGTGCAGGACATGTGTCTCCTTAACTTTCTTTAAATCTATCTTTATCTACTTAAAGTTCACCTTCTGCATAAATCAGAGAGGAAAAAGGAGCTCATAGAGTTTTCTAGATTCCATTCTACAAACTGCAATAGCTAGACTGTTCTCTAAAGTGTTTGGTCATGGAAAAGACTGAAACTCCTAATCAAAGTGAGGTCTGGGTTTCTTCTGAGGGTGAGAGTTTCTTGTGTCTCAAGTCCTAGATGATTTAGATAATGGAAAATTAATTTTAATGTACTAAAATGCTTAAATTGGCAGTGATTGGTACTCATTATGGACTGGTTGTGTTCCTGTCTTAATTTTGCAATTTTAAACCTTTGAACAAATTTAAACAATCCCCAGACTCCAGTGTTTACCTTCCCCCGGAAATTCATTTTCTTTGTTTCTCTTTCCTTCCATACAGAGAAGTTGAACAAGAAAGTTGTGGGTAAAAGCTGTGACTGGGTTCAAATCCCAAGACTTTTGCTAAGCTGTGTGATGGGGGCATAAATTATTTAGTCTCTTTGTAGAATAACATCTCATGAGACAACACTCTTGGAGCAAGTGAGGAGGAAAGGAGCTGGACGAGGTAGAAGACTTGCTGAACACTGTCTGGAGCAGTTTCAGGCTTCCTGTAAGTGTGAACTCTTATAATTCCAGTCACAGATGATGCTATAGGAATACTTGAATTTTTTCTACTCAGTAACAAGAGTATCTTTGACTTTTGTCACTTCTGGATTATAGTAAAACTTGATCTGTTCCAAGTATGTGAAATGAATAAGTCCCACCCAAAGAAATATGCACTCTGTATGCACATAAACATTTTGTAAGCATGGAAACATTTTTTATGCAAAATAAACTCATTTTAAATAAGTGCAGACCAAGCTAACCTTAGTCAACTTAGTTTCTTCCAACGTATTTTGCAATTCTATAAAGCATGGCTTCAAATCTCTTTTAGATATGAGATTTTCAAAGTGATTCTGCCTTCTGCCATAAATTCTCCTTAAATGTTAGCTATCATTAATTGATTGTGATTTTACAAATGAGGAAACGAAGGCCAAGAGAGGATGATGGCTGTCTCTAGATCTGTTTCAGTCCTCCCACTTGGGACAAGGGTTTGCCTTGTTGATCTGTGCCTTAGCCCAGAGGTAGTGAGTTCCTCTCATTGTGCTGCTGGTGTTGTAGAAAGACTGATTTTTGACAGTGAAAGTATCAACATCTACTCCAGAGGGAACTTGAAATGTGTGCTTGGTCTTTCCCCTGCTTCATCTGAGATCATAAAAAATAGGCACCAAAAAAGGGATGAAGAGAAATTGTAAATATAGACAAGTGCAGGAGACGTGGTTCTGTGGTGGAGCGTATATCTGGCGTGCACGAGGTCCTGGGGGAAGAGGGAGGGAGGGAGAAACTGACTGTAAGTAGCCCTCCGAGAATTCAAGAATGTATGAGGTGATTGTGCAGACAACTTTGACCTTTCCTCAACCTGCGAACTTAGGCACATAGTCAGAGCCTCTGGTACAGATGAAGAGGAGAAGGGGCCCCATTCGTATAGTTTTGCCTGAGGAAATCTTCCTGCAGCAAGAAAAAGATGCTTGTGCAGAGGAATAGCTAAGCCTCATTTTCTGTTTATCTCTCCACACAGTCCAGCTTCCCCACCCACTGCAGCCCTACCTGGTCGGTGGTGTCTCGGTGGTGTCACAATTCCAGGTGTGCTCGTCGGCATGCAGAAACGCAGAGGGTGGGTGTGTTTGCATATGGAACGAATCAGTCAGGTCTACAAGTGGATAATGACACAGGGCTAGTCATCAATTTATGCTTGTAAACAACTTTTAAGTTAGATCTTGGGAACAAGGAACATGATATTCTTTCTACAAACCAGTGTGGCTTTCTTATTTGAAGTAAGTTTTTGGTTTTGTTTTGAGGACAATTTCTGAATATATTTTGAATGTTAGAAATAGAGCTTCTGCTGAAAGGAAGTTGCTTAAGTTTGGATATTTGTGCTGAGATTTCTTTGGGAAAAACCTATCCAACTTTTTCACCAAAGCAGACTTAATCTCAGCTAATAGAAGCTCTAAGGGTTAAGAACAAAACCTGAAGAGGTCAGCCAGAAGCAGAACTTGTTTTCAAGTTTCTCAAATGTCTGGATTACAGGCTGAGAACATAGGCTCTGATGCTGCACGGTCTTATATGAAATCCTTCTTCCACCACTTCCTGGCTGGGAATCGCGGAGACACTTATGTCCTTCTGCCTCATAACTTTATCTGTGATGTGGAAGTAATAGTATTACTCTCTTCATAAGGCCGCTGTGAAGATAGAATGAGTTAATTCAAATAAAATATGCTTAATAACGCATGGGCATACAGCAAGCATAAACTAAGTGCTAACTCTTATTATTTTGAAGCTAGTCACTCATATTCTTGATATCATACACCTTGGCTCTCTTAGAATAAAAGGGATTGTGAATGATGGAAAGATAAATAACATATATTCTCAACTTTCAAGAACTTTAAAGTCTTCTAGAGGAAATGTATGAGATAGAAAATGACCCTAATGCCTACTTACCAAGTTACATTTAGATTAAATAGTCTTCAAATTATGTTGCATGTAAAGACCACTTTCTCCACTTTACAGCTGTGGAAATGGGTATGGGGATATCAGGGACAGTCATGTGCCTGAGTCACCTGACTTGCAGGACACGGGGCAGGAAATGGAACCCACATCGGTCGAGTCCACCGCCTGTGCCTTCTCTGTCACATCCCCATAACCTCGTTCGTTGAATTTGTGGTCATGATTTGGAAGTTGGAAGCCCCAGATAACGACTGGGAACCAAGGAGGGCAGAAATATGGAAATGTATGTATAGGGAGAGTTCTGAAAACAAGAGAAAGAGAAATCTCAAAAAACTGGGTGCAGCCTGGAGAGGCTGAACCTGGGGGAGGACAAGGAGAAAAATGGGTTTCTTCTCCCATAGCCACTCTGTGTGGTGGATACTGCCAGGAGCACGAGGCAGAGAAGCTCTGTGGGTTCCCCAGACTTGGAGCTGGGGGCAAGGGCTGATCCGATCGTAAGGGTCTTCCACGGGCACAAAGTGAGGAGCAGCAGCATGGAGTGGCATCTTCCAGCCTCGGGCAAACAGTAAGCCAGAAAAGCAATTAAAGCAGAAACAGATGAGGATAATTAGAAGGGAAAGCTCTAAAGGGCAGAATGAGACAGTGAAACTAAAACAAAGAATTGAGCTATTTCTGTCAATCTCTTGATGTCTGGGAAAAACAGTCTTTTTGGTCCAGACTATGGAACCACACCCGGAGTAAGACAAGATGTTCTCAGCAGTACCCCTGGTTTGGATTCCATGGCATTTCTGGATGTTGCTATTTGAACTGCCCCAAAAAGGGCAAAAGCCCAGTGGACATCTGCACTTGGATGTTCCACAGACACCTGAAATTCTACTTCGTCAAAATTTAACTCACAATCTTCCTCCAAAAAACTTGCTTCTCTTGGTATTCACCACTACTGTTTAATAGTATCAAGTA
>PVIR01019393.1:0-32053 GCA_004026965.1 Petromus typicus
AAAAAAAAAAAAGAAGAATTTCTGCTCCCAAAGACCTCATATGCTAGTGTGCAATTTAAAAAAAAGAAAGAAAGAATTCTGAAAGACAGCAGAACTCATTTCAGTAATTGGAGTAAGAAGCAGACAACTATGTACTCACTCCAGTGTGAGTTCTGGGGACAGCAAGAGGATGGTCATTCTCCACGAGAGAGGGTGATGTTTAGCTGAGACCTGAGAGATAAGGATGTGTTGGTGCAGCCCAGGAAAAGGAGGTCAAGGGGAGTTGCCGAAGGGCTATTCCCCACACAGTGACCAGCACTGAGGCCTCCCACAGGGTACAAGGTCCAGAAGAGACACAGCACAGTGTGTCCCAGGAACCAACCCGGAAATGGCCAGTGTGGCTGGAGAAGGGATTCTGCATAACAAGACCCTTCTGACGGCAGGGGAGAGGACAAAAACTGTCGGAGGGCAATGTCACAGTCAACAGGACTGTCCTGTGACAATCACCACCTCTATGTGCCAAGTGCTGTATAAGTGCTTTTTGACATGCAAAAACTCACTGCAACCCCCTAGGGTCCGAATGAGGCGGGCTCTACTATCTCTTCTATTTCTTACTTGAAAGTCATTTTGTGCTGCCAAATGGTGGATCTGGGATTTGAATCCCCAACATGAGGCTACAAGATGAATCTCTCCCTACAGTTTTCTCCCTCAGGGATAAGGTGATTTGAGAGATGTTGACTGTAGACGTGGAGTAGTCACTGACCATTAAAGTGAGCAGTCATGAATGGAGGAAGAGGTCCCGATGAAGGCTACATAGAAGGAAGTTTGCTTTTCAAAGAGGTGTCATGGAATTAGAGACACCATGTAGTGAATTATAGATTTTGTGCTCCAGAACCAGGTCAGGGCTTGAAAGTATGGATTTGGAAGACATCAATACAGATTCTCATGGGAACTGTGAAGTTGATGCAGTCGCCTGGCGACAGTATTTAGGGTGATTGAGAAGATGGCTCAGTGCTCCCAAGAGACACCAGCATTGAAGTAATGGATACGGAAGATGTAGGTTCAAAATGAGTCTGGCAGGACGTGGCTGGAGAAGTCTGAAAATCAGGAAAATGCGGGGTCACTGAAGTCAAGGAAGAGAATGTTTTGAAGAGCAAGAGGATATCTGGCCAGGGTCAAATGCTGCCTAATTAGGGGAGTGCTGTGATACTTCCTTGAACTCAACAATGTGAGGGTCCTGGGAGAACAGCCAGACTGTGGAGGGAAGTGGGGGAAATGGATAATGCCCTTAAGAGGGAGAAGACATGTGATGGTGGTGGGATGAGGACACGGGGACTTAAGGTCGAAAAGTTTGTTTGATTTTGAATATAGGAATCATCAATGAGCCTGGAGTAGTGGCACATGACTGTAATCCCAGCACTCAGGAAGGCTGAGGCAGGAGGACTGCAAGTTCCTACCAAGGCTGGGCAACTTAGTGAGACCCTGTATCAAAAAATAGAAAGGGTTGGTGATGTCAGTCAGTGCAAAGGTCCTGGGTCCAGTCCCTAGTACTGAAAATAAAAGGTCATCTCTGTGTGTCTGTTCTTGCACTGATCATAAACAAGTCCTGCTGAAGATGTGGAATGATGAATGGTGAGTCAGAAAGAAGGGATAAAGCCAAGCAAGAGTTCTTACAAATGAAGATGGGATTCAGAGCACAAGTGGAAGGGCTGGCCTCCATCTGCAGGGGACAGTGCATTCCTTGTAGGTGGACACAAGATAGTTTTTTGTTTTGTTTTGTTTTTTTGAGACAGGGTCTTGCTTTGTAGTTCAGGCTGGCCCTGAGCTCAACCTCCAACTCACATCACAGCAATCCTCCTGCCTCTGCCTCCCAAGTGCTGGGATTACAGGCGTGAGCCACCATGCCCAGCACTGTATGTGGTACTGATTGTTGCTGGGCATATGTGGTTAACCCGGGATCAAACCTGGGTCCTTGCGCTTGCAAGACAGGTGCCGAAACCACTGAGCTAAATCCCCGGCCCCGGGCACAAGATAGTCTTGGTGGTGGCAAGCTGGACCTTTTCCCACCAGAGGACTTCATCTTAGTAGCATGAGTGAGAAGGGGGACTTAGGGGGTCAGAAGACTGAGGGGAACTGACAAATCTGCGAAGTAAGTGGAAGTGATGAGGCAGATCTGTATCCTGGCTTTTTCATTGACTCCCTGATTTTGGGCAAATTATCACATATCTCTGGGCTTCAGGCTTCCTCTCCCTTAGTTACGTGACATTTAATGTCCTTGCTGGTTCTCAAATTCTATGTCCAGGTTTGCAAAAGTGCAAGTGTTCTAACTGCAAGTGAGAGGTTCTGCCAGTTCTTGTTGCCAAGGTCACGCAATCCTTACTCTGCTCCAGAAGCAGGTTCCATTGATCTTTCTAGGCCACTGATGAAACTTTTTTATTTTCCCATGAAAATATGCAAAATGTTCAGGGCTCTTCCCATGAATCAAGGGTAAACATCTCATTGTGGCTGTTGAACCAACCGCACTGTCAGTTTTCCAATCTGTACTTGATTCAATTCACTCAACTTAAAAACATCGTTGTTGACATGCAGATTCGTGAAGCGTTCTATATTTTTGTATGAGAAAGTGAAGATGTAAATGCGTTCTAGAAGGTATGTTATATGTTGTGAAATAGAAAATACTCAAAGCCAAATGGGGTGAAGGGGTAAATAACGAGGGGAAAAATAATGAGATTATAACAAAAAAGAAAGGAAACAAATCTTATGTCTATGGGACATAAACATAGACACCGTAGGGATGGTACGGTGGGTAGGGGTATGGGAAAAATGAAAATTAAATTGTGTCATATACTGGTACAAATTCTCATTGTTGAGTGCAATCATGATGTGTATATGTAGTGTACCAATAAAGATTTCAATTAAAAAAAATCATTGTGAGAGTGCGTGTTTGCATAAATTACTATGATGGCAGTTGCAGGAGACAGAAAGACATGATTGGTATCATCCTTGCTATTTTATAGTTTAAGAAAGCTAAGTCCAGTACCAAAATAAATATGTCAGGGCTGTAAATCTTAGTATTGAAGCCTCATAGGAGAAACAATTTCTTTCTGGATTTTTCTTTAACAATTTAATGTCTGTTTTGAGTCTTACTTATTACCAAGTTGGAATAAACTCAGCTGGGGTCACAGCCATTTTTTGGGTCATAGCTAATTTTAGGGGCTTATATAATCTGAAGGATCAATAGGGGGTCCTTTTCTGGTCCACAGTATCTCCTGTCAGCACTCTCTGCTGGAATATCATGGTTCTCGCAGCTTTGAGCTATTAGTTCATACAGCCAGCCAGGCAAGATCTTTTTGATTTTCTGTGCTACATCGAGAACTTTCTGGGGTACATAGTAATCAGTGTGCATCTTCCTAGTATGATTAAATAAGCCATCCATCAATTTTCTTCATGAGGTCTTGTTAGTACCGAGCTTCTTCCTGGGATGAAGCATAAAAAGGGCCCACCCTTTCAGGACCAAGAGATGTTGTGGCTTTCTGTATGTACCTCCATCTTTCCTCTTTATTTCTTGCTCTGGGAAGCTTCTCGTGTGGGAAAATTGGGCAGGTGAGGTAGAGAATCCTGCTATAACAAATCATGTTTTCTTTCCTGCTTTTTCACCTGCCTTTCCCTGCCATTGTTGTTACTAGGAAACTTATTTTCCTCTCTACTTCCCATTCTATTGAATTAGGAATGATATAAGGTGAATAGATGCAACTCTCAACCTGCTAGGTGTCTGATACACCGAGTCCATGTTCTCTAGAAAGAAGAATGAATTCTACGAACAACAGAGGCTAAGCATAAGAAAGATTTATCAAGGAACAGATAGCTCCTGCCTTCAGGGACAGGAAGGGACCCAGAAAGTGGATTGCTCATGAGCCCACTTCTCAGAGAAGTTTTATGGAGTGAAATCACAAAGTGGGCATAGGTGGGGATAAAACTATGATCAAGTATAGCTGCTTAGGAATACTGATCCAGTGGGCAAGCAAGTCGCATAGCAAGTGTACATGGAACAAGACCTACCCCGGATGAGTCAGTAGGTGCTGGTCCCCTACCCAACGGGACTGATGCTTATTTAGAATATCAATTATTATCATTTAACTCTTGGGGAAGAGAGTAGGTGTAGTCATTCCCCCTTTATCTTGAGGCCTGGCCTTTATATTTAATGAATACACACTGACTCCGCCTACATTTATAATGTGTTATTATTTTCTGTACTGACTTCTTTAAGGATCTAGCCCTGTCTGACTGCCTGTAATACTTTTAACTAACTTAGCTATCTATAACATTACCCTATCTGAAGAGGTACTCCTAGTTGCTATGACAGGGGGAGGGGTGAAGACCACTGTGACTGTTTCTGGGAGTTGTAGTTGTAATTAGCAGTCAGTGGTACTACACAGGGGATCTTTTGAAAGGCCCTCAGTAGATGCCAGTCATTCTCATCTTGGGTAGGCACATGGCTTTAATTCTGGAGGAGATAAGGCCAAAGAAACAGTTGAGTATGCATGGGCCAAAGAAGAACAACACAATTATTATAAATATAACCAACAAAGTTTCTACCAGGAAGTACCAGTAATAGCACCTCACAATGAGAGGGTCTAGGGACTTTCAGAATCTGACATGACATTAACTTGTCATTTAATATCTTGATGAATAGCTATTGAAATAGCAGAAGGATCAGGAATGTACACACAACATTGAGCTTTTACAATTGCACAAGTACCTCCTTGTCTGTGAGGGTGTCTAGTGTCATCCAGTTTTGAAGGATGGCTTGCCTCATTAATTTTACTTTTTCATTCAGGAGAGAGAGAGTTCAGCCATGGTGTCATTTAAGGCCCTTTGAGTATAGTTAGTCAAGGCTTTCATGTGTTGTATGATATCTCCTAATCTTAAAGAAAAGGGTAAAAACAGAATCCAAATGATCATACTAATTAAACACACTTTTAGACCACCCATGTCATACATAGGGTCAGTCTGCAGGTTTATTGATACTTTTGACATTCTTGCCTTATAACCATAAAAATCCCAGAGTGCATCTCTCTATCTATCCAGTGGGTAGCTAAGGCCACACATTGGATCTGCAGGACCAGTGAGTGCCATTGGGGGCTGCCCATCTACTTCCAGGCCGAGGAAGCCAGTTTGTTGTAAACCAGTCTTCCTCTAGCTTGTGACATTATCGTGTGCATACCCCTTCAGGGGATGTCTACCCCAAGTAGTTAGTAAGGTTAGGCCATTGACAATAGCAGTGATTTCGTTATGAATATGAGAGGATTCTACTAAGTTGCCCTATAGTGGGTGTTAACTACACATCCCATATCTGAAAATAGCTATCTTCATATCTATGGTTGTTGGTCCATGTGATAGGACACTTTTTACTTCACAGGAGTTTTACTAAAATCTGCAGAAAGGCTTCAGAGGCAGCTTACAAAAAATTCAAGTATGTCCAGGATCATGAAGGGTAGAGTTTATAGGCCGCTCAATACCTTGTAACTGACCTGAACTATGAACCCTTGAACTTTTTCTTGTCTCATCAATATAATCTTTTTTTTTTTTTTTTTTTTTTTGAGACAGGGTCTCGCTTTGTGGTTCAGACTGGCCCTGAGCTCAGCCTCAAACTCACATCATAGCAATCCTCCTGCCTCTGACTCCCGAGTGCTGGGATTACAGGCGTGAGCCACCACACCCGGCACTGTGGTATGTGGTACTGGTTGCTGCTGGGGTGAGTCTCCACGCCCAGTATTGTTATGTGGTTCCCGGGGATCGAACCCGGGTCCTTGTGCTTGCAAGACAGGGCCGGAACCACTGAGCTATGTCCCCGGCCCCTCATCAATATAATCTTGTAGCATATTTCAATCATCCCTTCAAAGTGGGGATATCTACCAGGGAAATTTTTACATACTTGACAAGTGGAGCAGGCCACACATCTAGCAAGATATGTTTGTTGTAACAACTCTGCATATTCCTGTGCCCCGACTAAGAAGGAACTGCACTCTCCTTTAAGTAGTGAAGTGATTAGTAAAAGATCAAGAGTAACACCTTAGATTACTTTTTCTGAAGGGTTTGCTTACAAGAATTTTAAATCCTTGGGTTTACAGGAGTATTTGGATAGTGGTTCATACTCAACGACAGTTTCTGGCACCCAGAGCTTGGAGTCTGCTGTGATGTTTCCAGGAGTCAGGCCTGCTACTTTGATAGCTGATGGAGTTGACAGGACCATGGTGTCTGATCCTTCCCAAGGACTAGAGAAGAGAGATTTTACTAGTATTAAATCTCTGACTTGGAATATGGAATTTCCCTTCTGTTTGGGCCAAGCAGAATTCTGTTAATTGTTGAAAAGTTGGTAAGGAATCTTTTTTTTTTTTTTAAGGTTTTTTGAGACAGGGTCTAGCTTTGTGGTTCAGGCTGGCCCTGAGCTCAGCCTCCAACTCACATCACAGCAATCCTCCTGCCTCTGCCTCCCGAGTGCTGAGATTACAGGCGTGAGCCACCACACCTGGCACTGTGGTATGTGGTACTGGTTGCTGCTGGGGTGAGTCTCCACACCCAGTATTGTTATGTGGTTACCGGGGATCGAACCCGGGTCCTTGCGCTTGCAAGACAGGCGCCGGAACCACTGAGCTATATCCCCGGCCCTGGTAAGGATTCTTTTGATGGGAGAGAAAATCATTAGTGAGACAAGGGTGTCCACAAAGCCTTTAAAATGGACTGAGGCCTAGATGTTGAGGTGTATTTCTTACTTTGGTAAGAGCTAAAGGCAGTAAGTGAGGCCATTATAGGCAATTTTCCTGAATCATTTTGCAGAGATGTCTCTTTAGGGTCCCATTCATTTTCTCTGCCTTTTCGGATGATTTATGACTTCCATGCACAGTGAAGGTGATACAGGATACCCAGGGTCTGAGAGATACCCTATGTGACTGTTGTTTTAACAGAAGGCCCATGGGCCGAGGATTTAGCTCAGTGGTCTCGGCATCTTCCTTGGAGGTGCAACGTTCAGAGTTCCATCCCAGATAACCACAAAAAAAGAAGGCCCATTATCACTCTGTTAACTATTAGAAAGTTCAAATCTGGGGATGATTTCTGAGACCAAAACGTTTACCTTCTTGTACTTTTTCTGTTCTACAGGGAAAAGCCTCAACTTAGTTTGTGAAAGTAGGCAGATCAATAGGTATTGAGCTCCTTGTTTTTTAGGGTATGAACTGAGTTGCCAGACTTCTCCAGGGTATTTATCATGTTTCTCTATACTTGTTGTTGATATATACATCTCTATATCATCTGATTAAGAAAACTGTTCTTTTGACTAAGTCATTTTTTTTTTTTCTTGAGACACAGTCTTGCTTTGTAGTTCAGGCTGGCCCTGAACTCACTGTGTATCCCAGGCCAGCCTTGAACAAGCTCCTGCCTCTGCCTCCCAAGTGCTTGGATTACAGATATTTGGTTACTGGGGATTAAACTCAAGACTTTGTGCTTGCCAGGCAAACACTGGAACCACTGAGCTAAATCCCCAGCCCATGAGAACTATTGTTTTGGCAGGGCTCATATGTCTTAACTGTTATATCATTTGAGAAAGTCCCTTTCCTATGAATAACTTTAAGGCCATCTGCTGGGTCTTGTCTCTCCCTAAGTGAAAGTTCTGATATAAAGACTTAATAACTTTTCATTGACTAGCACCAGAAAGGAACAATTTATTATCATCTGACTGTAACCACCCTGATGGAAGGAGCTGACACCCATGGAGAGGGTCCACTTGGTTTCTGGCTGAGAATACTTGGTGTGATGGAGCCAGCCCTCACCTGTTGGTCAGTCCCTGAATGGGGGAGTGGGGACTGGGGAAAAAGACAGACAAGAGATAGAGTTGGGAGGGCACCAAGCAATGCTGAGAGCTAAGTTCTCAGTGCCAAATGTGCAGATTTTATTTTCTCTTGGCCTTTTATACAACAAGCATACCAGAGTATCTTAACAGTAATCTGCCCAGCCTACTTCTTTTTACCGCCCACCTTTTGGTCTTAATTCCTTTCTGTTTTTGGTCAGTATTCAGCAAAAGGTAAACATCTTCTATAAACAGAACTTGTTGTTGATGTGTTATCATTACAATGGAGGTTACAAGTCAGCTTTGCTTATTGCTCTCCACACCTTGGATCAAGGGACTCTTAATATAATCAAGGGACTCTTCTCAGATCAGGGGCCTTGAAGGGAGGGAGTTGAGAAACTTCTTTTGCAGCTGCGTCAGCCTCTTCATTACCTTGAGATACTTTGTCAACTCTTTTTTTGGTGTCTTCCACAAATGAATAATGGCCACTTTAGAAGGTCTATAAATAGGTGATAAAAGTTTATCTATCTCCTTCTGATACTTTATGGGAGATCCATTGGCTGTCAGATAATTTGTTTCTTTTCATATGGCTGCATGACCATGCAATACTAGGAAAGCATACTTTGAATCTGTTTAAATATAGACTTTTTGTCTTTTACTCAATTGTAAAGCCCTAGTCAGATCTATGAGTTCTGCTAGCCAGGTATTAGTCCCAGGGGCAAAGCGAGGGACTTTCAAGTGTCTTACGTTGAATTACTACTTCATATGCTGCCTTTCTTGTCCCATTTTCCATGAAGGAACTACCATCATAGAAGAAGGTCAAGTCAAGGTCAGTGAAGGATGTAGCTACTAAGTCTTTTCTGACTGTGCATGTATGGAAAATTACCTATTCTCAGGCATGTCTTTTAGCCTTAATTTCCTCCTTTTCTGGTAGAAAGGTGGCAGGGTTTAAAGAGGAACGTGTCTTTATTTGAGTGGCTGATCCTTCTGGAAGTAGAGCCTGATATTTAAGAAGTCAATGGTCTGCTAGCCACAGACTCCCTTTGGAAGAAAGTCCTTCCACATTGTGAGGTGTACGTATCATGAGATCATGCCTAAACTCGGCCTGGATGCCTCTGCCACTAAGAGAGCTATGGCAGCCACAGCTCTGAGGCATACAGGCCATCCCTTTTCTATAAAGTCTAATTCATGAGTCATACTCTGTAGACTGCCGAGTAGGCCCATGGTCCTTCATAAGCACTCCCAAGGCCTCACCCTGCCTTTCATCAATATAAAGATTGAATTAGTTTCCTGTCAGTAGGCCCAATGCTGGGGATTTAGAAGTGCTTGTTTAAGCTTTTGGAAGGCATTTTGGGAATCAGGTTCCCAGGTTAATATATAGGTATCTGCCCGTTGGGCTTCATTTATAAGCTGATAGAAGGGTCATATGATCTTACCATATCATGGTATCCAAGAGTGACAAAAATCTGTAATCTTAGGAATTTCTTTAGCTCATTCAGGGTCTTGGGTTGTGTGAAGGAAAGTATTTGTTTAATTTTCTCTTCTCCCAGCCTTTGGATTCTCTTAGATATGATAAGGCCTAAGTATTTTATCTTAAGGATGCAAAGTTGTGCCTGAGACCTAGAAATATTATAATCTGTCTGTTAGAGAAAGTAGCAGTACAAGGGTAGTGACTTCTTCTCAGGGGGCACATATCAATATGGCATCTATATATTGCAGGACTGTGACTAGAGAAAATTCCAAACATGCCAAGTAATTGGAAAACACTTCACCAAAAAGATGAAAGCTTTTGGCTGAGAGGCCTGGCTTGTGAGGTCTTCGGAATTTGTATGTAAAGGAATACAAAAGAAGGCAACTAAAAAAAAAATTTAAAAAGAAAAAGAAAGAAAGCATATGTTTGTAGGGTGGGTAGAGGAATGGGTAAAAATGATAATTAACTCATGTCAAATACTGGTACAGATTCCCAATGTTGAGTGTGATTATGATGTGTATATAAAATGTACCAATAAAGAATTTATTTAAAAATTCAAAAAAATCAAAACAAAAGAAGGTATTTTTAGAGCTAACATTGAAAACCAAGAGGCATCCTTGGGAACCTGAGAAAAGAGAGTGTACAGGTTGGGTACTACGGGTAAATTGGCACTACAGCCTCATTTACCCATCTGAGGTGCTGTGCCAACCTCCATTCCATATTTGATTTTTGAATTATCAAGATCAGAGTATTGCCAAGCTATTACAGACTTTAAATAAACCTGTTCCCTTAAGTTATAAATTATAGGCAATTGTCTTTTTTTAACTTAGAGAGTATTGTCTCTAATGAGTAAAAGTAGTAGGGCTGATGTGACTCACTTCCAGCATGGCAGCTCCTATTGCTCTACTACTTTATCTCTAATTGCCTATATTTTAGGATATATTTCTGTCTCTGTGAGGGGGAGACAGCATACCTGACTTGGGTGCAGGTATATTACAGAATTTAAACAAGACAAGGTAACTCTCCCTAGGAACTGGACTTTTAGGCTTACCCAAAATGGAATGTGTAAAAAGAAAGCCATCACAGTTACAGCCTAAAGGTTGTGGGAAATAGTGAGTTATCTCTTCTGCAGTGACTCCTTTTACTGAAGTATGATGGCTGGAAGGAAGGCCAGGGTTGAAAAGGAGGAGTGAGGGACATGTACCAGTGTCCAGGAATAGGCTGATTTCTTTTTCTTCTAGAGACATGATGATTACCTGGGGCTCCTCTGTGGAGATGACGGCCTGGCCAGAGGGAGAAGGCAGGGCTCTTCCATCTTGCCAAACCGACTGATTAGATGGGTCTGAGCTGTGGGGCCTCCACCTCAGGGACAGTCTGATTTCCAGTGGTCACCTTTGCAAACAGGGCATGCTCAGGGGGTCTCTTGTCATAATGGTGTTTATTACAGCCCCTCCTAGGGTGGTTGAGCTTTATGCCATGGTAGTAGGTGAGTTTAGTCATTGAACTCATCTTGGAGTCCAGGAATCAGACTTAGAGTTTGTTTCTTTAAAGGCCACAGCTGGGCTGGAGCTTTAGCTCAGTGGATCTGGTGTCTGCCTTGCAAGCTCAAGAGCCCAGGTTTAATCCCTGGTAACCATATACAACAATGCTGTGTGTGGAGATTCACACCCACCAGCATTTAGAACCTCAAACTGCAGTGTTGGGCATGGTGGTTCACGCCTGTAATCCCAGCATTCAGGGAGGATTGCTGTGAATTCAAGGCTCGCCTGGGCTGCAAGTGAGCTCAGTGCCAGCCTGAACTACAATGTGAGACCTTGTTTCAAGAAAAAAAAAAGAGGAAGAATACATGTCTGAAGATGTCTGTTATTTCAATTTTCTGTCGGGTCAGTAGTCCAGTAGGGACCTGTGTAGGGATTTCTTGGGTTCCAAAAGGAACTGGTTGTTCCCTTGGCTGTCTATCTTCAAGTCTTTTAAAATTAACAATATGATATTCGTCTCCAAAGGTAATAGAAGCTTGTAGTACTGTTTGCCTCTCATTGAAAGTCAATGTTTGATTTAAGAATAGCCGTATTTGCAGTCTAGTTCATAGGTCTGAGTAAGTCCTCTAAAGATCTCAAGTGTACTTATGAGGGTTGTCTGAAAATTTTCCTATATCTTGTCTGATGTCCCTGAGAGAAAAGGACACGTGGATATGGCTGAATTTGCCATTTACATCCTGAAAGGGATTTAGTCCTTGAGGTACTTCAACAAAACCAGCTAAGGAAGTATAAAGCTCTGTAGATGCTTTGATGATGGCTGGCTCAAAAGTCTGACCCTTAGAACTCAAGAGAGAGGCAGGGGAAACCTCAGTCTCAGTAACAGTGGACGAGGCTTTGATGAAGTTACCTTGGAAAGTTTGTCATCAGGGTCCAAAGGATGAGGAAAAGTAGCCTCTGGCTCAGCGATGGTAGATATATCTAATTGTGCCTTCGGGACCAGAGGTGTCTGGGTTTCCTGTGGCTTATATTTATATTTTTAACACAAATAGAGATTATTTCTTAATGCAGAAACAGTCTGAATATAAGGCAATTCCAACCATTTTTTCTGCTTCTTCCAGTAGGATTCTGGTTGTGAAATCACATCATAATCAATACAACATTTAGCATTACATTTTGGCTCTAATAGGTAGGCCGGCTATACACAGATACAGAAATTAAATTAGTCTTTCTTAATAATGTAGGGTAAAATATTTTCTATCACTTAAGAACACATATTCTAAAGGAATAAGATAATTTGACATTGAGTCTCACATCTGAAGTACAAGAGAAGGAATTAACGTCCCTTTAATTTCTATATCTTCAAGGCATCCCCAGACATGACCTACTCCAGAGAAGGTGGCTGCAATCTAGAGAGTGATCAGAAGATAATTTGGGTTGGACTGTCTACCCTCACTGACTCATTCCCTTATCTACCCCAGAAACTTATAGGCCTAATTCTAGCAGGTGATTCTAAAAGGACAAGCTTTTTGGTTGTTTTCAGCTGCTATGGTCATGTTAAAAGAAGGAAGCATTACTAACAAAACCAATAATCAAGAGATGTAAACAACTGCTTTTTAATTTTTTGAAGAGAGTGAAATTTGAAAGTGATTGGGGCCCTTCCCCGCCCACACAAGAAAACACTATTAGAGATAGATAGAATCAAGTTATCTACCTAATCATCTAGGCAGCTTTCCTTAGCACCAGAACAAGCCTAAGTTTTGCTCAAAATCCACCCTAAAATATCTATGTCTCTGAAGGCCATAGGTTGAACTTTTATTCATTTCCTAGCAACCACAATTCACATGTTAGTAAAGGCGAATTTATCAGTTTCCTACATGCATGTGAAAGAAGAGGAAGGCTGACCAAGCCCCTTTTTAAACTCTAGTTAGCATATATAAAGAACAAGTGTAAATAAGTCCCTAATGGTAGCTGTTCTCTTTTGTGAAAGGCAGCTGTTGCAAGCAGCCCCAGCCTGATCCTGGAGGAAGGAGCCGATTAGCTACAAGGTGGTTTAGCTAATCAAGTAGTTTTAAAATTAACTCTCAGTGAGTTGGAGAAAAACCTGGGGAAGAGAGTTTCTAATTTATTAGCAGAAATAAAGTTCCAAACCTGTGGTTTAACTCTCAGTGGGGTTTGGGAAAGGACTCTAACAGCATTTCTCTGGGATAGAGGATAGCAAAAGATCACTGAGAAAGTTACCTTTAACCTCACTGAGAAGTGCAGGTAGAGATTATCAACAAGTGGAGATTTTTTAAATTGGTTTCCAAGTTAGGCTGTCAGTACTCAGCTTTTGCTGAAGGACCTTTGAGTATCTTCCAGAGAGTCACCCTGGCACAACCCCTCAGTGGTCCTCTCAGTTTTCACTGGTTCTACAAAACCAGACATTTGTCTTCAGAAAGGAATCCAGCTGCCTGTCTGGTCAACATTCCACTGGCTTCAGTGGGGATTAACCAGAAGGTGCTAGGGAAATCTGTCCTCTGCTTTAAGAGTGGCAGCTGCGCTAAGAGCATTTAACTAGCATTTGTTTGAATTCTGTAAGGGATGGATAAAAACCTGAGTTGTCTTCATTTAAGATGACTGGTCTGTCTTTGGTGCTTACAAATGCTCATTTCCTATGAGCTCAAATGAAAGGTTTTTAGGAGGAAAAGGTTGAGACACTAGGATTCTTCTCTTTCTAATTTTACATGAGAGAGGCAGGGAAAGATCAGAAATGAGATCAGAAAAAGAAAGTTTTTTTCTTGTGTTCACAGAAATTTATTGAAACAACTTGCTCATGAGTTGTCACTGTCAGTCTGGAAAGGAAAGAACGGGGACTCCAGGGAACTAGGATTACCTCTTTACCAAGAGAAGATCAGATCAGAAAAGAAACAGAAGTGGAACAGGCTTGATATTTCATCTAGGATGTAGAGGATGAATCGGGGCCAGTTTGCCCCAATGAAACGTGTCCCTCAAGTCTTACGAATGGCTGCCAACCTTTGCCTTTTAACGGGCAGTGGTGCCCTGTGATTTATTAATAAATGTACATTTCTTAAATATGAACTAGATTTCATAAAAAACTCATTTTTTAGCATTTCATATCAGAGTCCACTAAGGGATGCTATAATATTACTTTTTCCTAGGGCTGCTATTTAAGATAAGAAAATAAACCATAACAATTAAACAAGTCAAACAAGAAACCGTAGCATGTTTAACTAAATCCAAATACAGCATGCATTAAACAGGAATAAAATGTCTCATCAAAGAAACATCATAATCTTCCCAGATTCTCAATTTAAATTTATTATTTAACAAAAGACAATGCCTAAGAGAGAAACAATGAATAAAAATTCAAGCATAAGGAACTGATAAGTAAGGATGGTAATTTTCAATTACGTAGGTGATTTGGGTTGGAGATTTAGCTCAGTGGCTCTGGTGCCTGCCTAGCAAGTGCAAGATCCTGAGTTCGATCCCTGATAACCACATACCACAATGCTGAGCATGGTGGCTCACGCCTGTAATCCCAGCACTCGGCAGGGAGAGGCAGGAGGACTGCTGAGTTTGAGGTGAGCCTGGGCAACGAAGTGAGTTCAGGGCCAGCCTGAACTACAAAGTGAGACCTATTTCAAAAAACTAAAAAAAAAAAAAAAAAAAAAGAACCTCTAAAACAAAAGCAATTTCTTACCTTCCTAAAATTATCTTGGTGGGGCCTCAAAAATATCTCAATTATATAGGGTAAATAGATGTAACTCCCAACCGGCTAGATGTCTGGTACACTAAGTTCATGTTCTCTAAAATTGAAGAACGAATTCTAGGAATAACAGAGGTTAAGAATAGGAAATATTTATTGAGGGACACCTGCCTGAGAGGGACAAAAAAGAGCCCCGAAAGTTCCCACAAGCTTACTTCTCAAAGAAGTTTTATAGAGTAAAATCATGAGGTGGGTATGAAATCACAAAGCAGGTATAAAATGGGACAAAACCATGATCAACCAATAAGATTATAAGTTTCTTAGGTAGTATTGATCCAATGGGGAAGCAAATCCTATAGCAAGTGTACATGAAAAGAACAAGGACCTTTCCTGGAAGGGATGAGTCAGGAGGTCTTGGTCCCTCACCCAACAGGACTGATGCCTATTAATTACTATCATATATTCCTTGGAGATATATGTAAGTGTAATTCCATCTTTATCTTGAGGCCTGGCTTTTATATTTAATGAATGCACCTCTTCCTCCAGCACAGTTATAATATGTTCTTATCTTTTGCACTGACTTTTTCGAAGACTTAGTCCTGTCTGACTGCCTATAATTTTTTCTTTTTTTTTTTTTGAGACAAGGTCTCACTTCATAGTTCAGGCTGGCCCTGAGCTCAGCCTCCAACTCACATCACAGCAATCCTCCTGCCTCTGCCTCCCAAGTGCTGGGATTACAGGCGTGAGCCACCACACCCGGCACTGTGGTATGTGGTACTGTGCTGGGGTGAGTCTCCACAACCAGTATTGTATGTGGTTACCAGGGAATCAAACCCGGGTCCTTGCGCTTGCAAGACAGGCGCTGGAACCACTGAGCTAAATCCCCAGCCCCGCCTATAATATTTTTAACTAACTTAGCTGTCTACGATACATCACATCTCACTATGGTCCTGAGCAAAAGTGAACTGATTACTTGAATGTAGAGAAGAGGAAGAGGTAAAAAGAATGTGTGTGTGTGTGTGTGTGTGTGTGTGTGTGTGTGTGTACGTGTGCATGTTTATGAGCGTGAGTAAAGAGTAGATAGGGTGAGAAGGGTGGAAGCTATTTCATTAAAGACATGGATAGGATGCTTTAGGAGATAAATGAGTGTGGTGTCTGCAGATTCAAAGGATATCAATAGGGATCTCTAGCTGCACACTAAAAAAATGAACATTGGCTTCTGCCAGATCCTGTAAGAATTATTGATTATTGATTATGCCCAAAACATGCTGTAAGAAGTGTAGCCTACGAAGAGTTAAATCCCTCTGTTGGCTTACCTTAAGAAGTGAGTCTCACTGGAGCTATGTGACTCACAGAGCATCTCATGAACAAGGCAGTAGTGCGCAGGTCAACATGACCTTCCTGCTAACAGCCATGGCTGAAGCCAGAGTCATGGCTCATAAAACTTTAGGGCTAATACAATATCGAGCTGAGCTCAGAGTAAATTGCACCCAAGTTCCACCCTCACAAATAGCGCCTTCACAGCTTGACGGACAATGTTCTAATATACCATGTGTTTTGTCTATCTGGCTTCTAATTTGAAAATACTTTGCCTTTTCTCTTTAAAACCTGCATTTGTTTTCATGATGAATTCACATACTACACATATACACATGTATTAAGCTTTTGTCCTCATTAATGAACATAAAAATTAGTGGATGAGACTAGTGCCTTTTGCCAGAGGAGCATTGGTCATCCCAGATCACTTTTTCTCTTTAACTCTGTCTTAAAGTTTTTGTTTAACCTTTTCTCGAATACTGAGCAGATAGGGACTGGAGACTTATGACTGGCTGTCACAAGAATCTCTGACAGGTTTACTTCAATCTGCAAGAATGATATATCTATTAGAAGAATTTTAGATAGCTCACTGACTAAAGAGCCCCTTTGATAAAGTAAGTAGTCTGCCGCAGGCATTTTACTGTAGTAACAAAAATGTCCTAATATGCCGATTTACCCGGTTTTAATCCTGAGAGTTCCACATCCCAGAGATCCAAAGCATAAAATAATTCGGCCTCAACTTTGGCCAGTGCGCCTGACTGAGTTGCTCTTACATCAGCTCTTGAAACTCATGTCTGACCAGAGCAAGGCTTGATGTGGCACACAGATCTCTCAAAATAGTATACTCCCTGGGGTTATGACAGTTGAGGAAATATTGAAGTTAGGCTAATAACAAATGTGTCCATGAAAAGCAGAGAATGTGAGAAAGCCAGAAATATGAAGGAAGCAGGACATAAGGAACTTAGGTTGGGCTCCTACATGCAGGAACTTCCTCCAGGCATATACATTCAAGAGAAGCTGGTGTGTCTTAGGAGGCAGGTTAAGAGCAGCCTGCAATAAAAAGTTGCAAGGGAGACATGACTTTCTGCTGTCCCACACTTCCCTATTGGAATTGTCCCGCCATAAGCTATTTATCGTGAATGATAAGTCTAGCTAAAACTCCTTGCACGCGGCCATTCAGTCTTTTTTCCCTTTATATCCTTTAGTGATTTTTTCTTAATGAAGTTTTAAATATATAGTAAAGTAGAAATAACTTAACAACAAACACCCACATATCTACTACCTAGATAATACAACTCACAGTTTACTATATTTGCTTTATTTCATATCCATATCATCCATCTCTCCATCCACCAACCTATTTATTTATTTTTTTTAAGGGGCACATTTTAAAGTATGTTACCTCAGCCCTAAATACCTTGATATGCATATTATTAACTAGAGTTCAGTGTTTTTTTTTTTTAATTTCATGGTTCCCTTATTTATCTTTTGAGATAAAAATATGCAAGCAATGAAATGATACAGGCCTTAAGTATATTTTGACATGAGTTTTGATAAATGCGCCCATGTGTATAAATCAAACCCTTACCAAAGTATGGAATATCATCATGGAAACAGGAAGTTCCTCTCTTGTCTCCTTCCGATGATACCTCCTACCCTCAACTGCTCCTATCATCTATCCCAGGCAATTGCTGTTGACTTTTTTCCACTATAGATTAGTTTCTTCTGTTGTGGAAGTTTCACATAATTAGAACCATAGAGCATACACTCTTTTTTGTCTGGTTGTCTTTGCTCAGCATTATGTCTGAGAGAATCATCTATGGTCATGAGTACACAACGTGCTGTCTACAATCCATCTGATGGACGGATATATTATGCTTTGTTTAGTCATCTTCCTTTTAATGGATACTTGGTCTCTTTCCAGTTTTCAGTGTTGCTCTGGGATAGAATTGTACAAGTCTTTGGTGGACAAGTTTTCATTTCTCTAGGAGTAGAAACCACAGCATTTTAAAAATAATTTAGTTTAACAGAGGTTTGGTAGATGGTGGAATCATTACAATTCAAAATACTCTTGCCTCTAACACTGCCTCTATTCTGCTTTTCTGCCTGTGGTGGATTAACTAATGGTCATTTTGGAAGGTCCATCTGAGCTGAATCAGCTTGGTTCTGGGTGTAGAAGGTCCACCTGAGGTTTGCTGCCAAGAGCATGAAAGGAAAACAGGAAGGGAAGATGTTTGCTATTGATTTTCTTGGAGAAGCTTGCCATGGCTGGTTTTCCTGTTGCGAACTTGGCTGTTCTCATCATTATTGCTGGAGTTCAGGCCCCGTCTGTCGCTGGGAGTGGCTGTTGTTCTCATCAGGGGAACTCTGATCTTCACCTTGAGCACCGCTTCTTAGCTCCAGTGTAGAATTCTCAGCCTGGTGGCACAGATCCTTCACCCCACTGGTGCAGGCTTTCTAGCTTCCACCACAGGCCTCTGGGCAGATGCTCCATAGGGACTTGCATGGACATTGCCTTGAGTTCTAGGCCTTTTGCTGGGCCTGTACAGGACAATGCTGTGGGGTCCAGGCCCTTGGCTGGATTCTTGGGGTTAATGCAGATCTCTTGCACTCCTCTGCATTTGACTTTCTCTGGAATAATATAAAATTATACTATAAATTTTTGTGCCCTGTATTAAATCTAATCCTGTACAAGCCTTGACTACAATCTTTCCTTTCTTTTGTTTCTTGCTTCTTCTTCTTTTTTTTTTTCTGTAAGCTACTCTTTCTTTCTCCTCTTGCCTCTCCTGACAGGGTATAATGTTGTGCAACCATTTCCTCCCTGACCTAAAGATCTCTCCTGAGAAAGGAGCACAGTGTTGCTGCTGAAAAGCCCTTCATTCCTGGGTGACTTTCAAGATGTGCCTCGGCTGCCTTGTAGCAGGGAATGTCATTGTACTCCTCTGGGCCTCCGACTCGTTAACTGTTTCTCCTGTGAGGTTAGAAGTGTCCTGGAGCTGCTTTCCTATCATCCTGAGAACCTATGACTTCTTTCTCTAACACACAACTCTGCCAGAGAACCAAGTGACACAGAAGTTGGAAGATGAGAATGTTGGGGTAGAGACGGAGAGGGGGAAAAAAAGAAAAGCAAATAATTGTCCTTTCTGCTGGTTGGCCAGTTAAACAGTGACACATCCTCTGCAACCAGCCCAGTCCCTTTGTAGCTCTTTTTCCTCCTTGACTCCTGGTTTCATGCTTAGGCTCCTCGGCCCCTCCAGCCTCATCCTTTGCTGCTGTGATTCCGTCTTCTCTGTCACACAATGAATGCACATTGGTTCTAGGCTCCAGGGATGCTTAATTAACCTTACATGACAGCTTGGTAAACCAATCTGTGCTAGGAAACCAGTAAGAAAACCAAGAGAGGTCTCTTTTGCCTAGGGAAATATGTGCCATTTATAAAGGCTTTGTGGATGGATTGTATTCACTGTAAAAATATTATTCAAAGGATAGTGATGGTAAAAGACTGAGGTCCAAGAAGCAAAGATAGTCTTCATGGTTGAAGAATTACTCTCGAGCACAAAGGCTGTGCCCTAGAGATTCTCATTCTATGGATTCCAAGACTACATGATCTAAACTTTATTGTACAGGGTCAGCTCAAGCATATATATATATATATATATATATATATATATATATGCATATATATGCATATATATGCATATATAAAAATATATGCATATATATGCATATATATACGCATATATATATGCATATATATATATATTTTTTTTTTGAGACAGGATGTCACTTTTGTAGTTCAGGCTGGCTTTGAGCTTTGAACTCACAGCAATCCTCCTGCCTCTGCCTCTCGAGTGCTGGCATGACAGGCGTGAGCTACCACACCTGGCACTGTGGTATGGTGATTCTGATTGCTGATGGGCATGAGTCTCCACACCCAGCATTGTTGTATATGGTTACCGGGGATCAAACCTGGGCCCTTGTACTTTCAAGGCAGGTGCCAGAACCACTGAGCTAAATCCCTGGCCGTAGCTCAAGAAATTTTATGCTGCTGCTCTGAGATGCACCCTCATACTGGTCAGAACGTATGCCCCAGGGCTTGGTTTAGGAAACATGGTCCCTGGACTTGTTGGTGACCATTTTCAATATATGTGTTCTCTTGATACTTTGAGTATCACCTACCCTAAAATAATTAGTATGGATGTCACTTCAGAAAGGAAATCTTTCAGCCTGAATTTTGAGAAAGGCCAAATGAAGGGAGAAACTATGAGAGAGATAGAGAGAGAAAAAGGAATGAAAGATAATATAGAATTATTATCTATAAGTAAAAGATGAGAAAAATGGAAAGGGTGCAAAGAAAACATAAAATGATTAAAATGGAATATTTTATGTTTAAAAAAATCTGATTTAATTCTCACTTAAAATTTTGTCCAGAACCAGAAGTCAGGAGTAAATGTAAGCCTGGAGCCACTACACTGTGTATCTTTCGATCTCTAATGTGTTTTGATGTACTCAAAATGTGCTCCTATTTCACAACAAACACAAATTCATTCTAGTTCAAAAGGAGCAGAGTTAGGCTTTTAATTCAAGCTCGAAGGAATCATATTAGTGATTATTTTTTTATGTATCTAATACACCAATTATGCTCATTGGATTTTAGCTAATTAAGTTACTTAACTCAAAGATAAGGGAATCATAACATACACTAAAGAGGGAATGAGATTTAGCTTTTAAATAATTATCTTTTGGAGGTTGAGCTCTTCAGTTTCCTATGTTATACCAGTAGATTGAATCTCAAGAGTCATTTACAGGAAAAGAAAAAGGCGTGTAGACAGTTCTGAGACTGTCAGTTCGCATCAGACTCCGAAGCTTGAGTACTGTGACTTTAAGACCTAAGGATGTGCACCTGTAGGAACTGGACCACACACCTGCTTTGAAAAGAGGCCCTGCCACAGCTGAATTCTGTGCTATGCCTTTTATCACTGTCATCTAAAACCCACTGCCAGGAAGGGAGAGAGGACTGTACTCCAGGTCTATCTAGAAGCTACTTGATGGTTAACCCTTAAGCAGAAAGGCTTTGGAAAAAGGGTAAACACACAGAGTTCTAACTTTGCAAACTGCAGAAGTTATAAAGTTGAAGATAAAGGAGAAGATCAGATAAGCGAGGCCAAGATCAAACCTCTGACAGGCACGATTTGGGTGTGAGGAGCAAAGGGGGAAGAGGGTTTGAGATCCAAATTAGCAAAGCTGGTAGATCGAGATGGAGGGTGTACAGCTACAGAGGTAGATCAAGCTATTTAAAAAAGCTGGGGACATCTGCTGATGTGGTCTTTAATTCAAGCAGAAGAACAGAAATACCACTTCCCCCACCATATTTCACCATAATTAGCCCACTTCCTTTTACATCCTGAGTATGTCTACTCAGAAATATAGTTTTGAAAAAGGCTCTCTTAACTTATTGAACAAGAGACATTTTCAGCGTTTTAAAGGATAGCTACACATCAGTTGCATTTTTGTTATGGGATTCTCCCTGGAGGAAGAGGGTAACCTTGAACAAAGTGATTTCCTGAGGCTGAGGGCAGATCCTGGTGAGGGACACATCTGTAAGCCATCTGCAGCTGGTGTTCCAGCAGCTTCAGAAAGATGCATCTGTCCTGAAGAGGGGCCCTCAGTAAGGGCCACCACGTTCGTTACGGTCCACCCCACGAGTTGTTGCTTCTATTTACTTTTTGTTGGAAGCTCGCTCAATCTAGGAACAACTCCTCCAGGACATCTGGTGTTGTTCCTCAGGGGATCTAAAGGGAAGAATTCGTGGCATGAACTACTGCCTCTGCTGGGATAGTCTATCTCAAGGTTATAGCTGATAGTCTTCTTCCTCTTCCTTCTCTACTATTCATTCTAGATTTTTTGTTCTCCTGGTTGTCTTTTTCAGTTAAGTCATTCAGACCTTCCTCCGTGAAGGGCTTCTTTCCTCAGGTGATGTCTACTATGCCTGTCCATTTACCTTTAAAATGATAAACCCAGCGGGCCACTTGAGAGACCGAATATATAACATGTAAAAAGCGGAAGGCTTCCTCTCTACTTTTTATTGATGCTTAGAGGCAATTTTCTCTAACAATAAAGTGACTTATTTCCTTGTTCCCTGATCTCTTGACACAAGGATTCTAATATAACTGGTGGAATCTATGGCTTCAGGTTTAGTGAGATTCCAACTATGTCCCTACATGGAATTGCTACCACTTCTGGGAGGATGGACCTCTAGATGCACAATGCTCAAAGTCACAGGGAAAGAAGTTCCCAACTGGGTGCTTGGGAGTGATGGCAAGTGGAACTCCTCGGTTTCCACTTCTTGGTTCTCAGAACCATACAGTCCACCAGCTGAGAACACAGTAACAAATAGCAGCTGTCAGCTCAGGGCATGTTACATCATGGAAGAGGATGCTACAGCCTCCCAAAGTATTATTTCCAAAATGGTGTCCCCGACCCCTCTTTAAAGGCCATTCTATTGCTTGTCAGGCTTCTTGGTGGTGATCACATGGCCATGCATCCATTGCTACCGGTCCTTGGGTTCCACTTTGTTACAAGAGATTTTCGTTCAGTGCATAGAATGCTTTATATTCTTGAATACTAGTATTGCCCTAAGGCACTGAGGGCTGGAAAGGAAAAATCAGTATCTAGAGTTGGTGCTATCTCAGACGAATTTTCATTTTTTCCCAAGATAGAAGAGATCCAAAGTAGCCAACTTCTATAAAGAGGTGAGTCTCCTTAAAGGCTAGGAGCAAATGGCATCTGATAGTTAAGACATTCAGCAGTAGCATTCACTAGATCAGCCCTGGGGACCCATGCATAGAAGGACCCCACTATCAGGGAGGGGTTATTATAGTGAGGAGGCTAAGTGCTTGTGAGACTCATCTCTGTTGTTGAAATTAGTAGTTTGTTGATTGATTGATTGGTGTTTTTGAGACAGATTCTTGCTATGCAGCCCAGGACTGCTTTGAACTCATGATCCTCCTGCCTCAGCCTCCCAAGTATTTTATTTCTTTTTTTATCTTATTATTCTAAAACCATCCTACTACCTTCAATTCCTGCAGAAGGTCAAATTTTGGGAGCCTTTGTTCTTTTTAGCTGGTTGTTTTCTTCCTTCTTTTCTCCTTCCTTCCTTACTGTTATTTTTTTTTTAATCTCTTGTCATGCTGGGGTGGGACCCTAGACTGTGTCCAGATAGGCAAGCTCTTTATCTCTGAGCTACACTGTCAACCCCTAGTTGTTTTCCTTTGAGTTCTTGCCAAATTCTCTATTCTCTGGAAAACAATTCAGCACAATAGTCAAGCGAGGGGAGAAGTGTTCCTCACCAGTCCTGCTTCACTCTTTCAGATCTCAGTCTAGATTTCAGCTTCTTTGGAAGCTTTCCCTCACCCTTCTTTCTTAACCCCCACTGACTTCCCTTTGCAATGTATGTGCCATGATGCCCTGAAATTCCTTTTTGTCTCTTTATCTGAAGTCTCTTAGAGGTCAGGCTGTTTCATTTAACTTTTTATCCCCAGCATTCCACACAGTGCCTGGCTGTTAAGTATTAAATATGTATTCTGAAAGAAGAAATTATGCTATGCACTTTTCATCAGTCTTTGTGTAGGGAGCTATCATCATATTGTGCATCACTTATTGTTCTAACTGTAGCGACAGTGATCAACAGCATGGGTTTTCCTTGTAGATCTTTCTATTGGAAGTAATAATGGTGGTGACTATCTGCATAACCATCTCTCCATGTGATAGCAGTTGCTTTGGTCCCTTTGCTAATATTTTCAAATATTATTCTGCTCTCTTTCAGAGTTCCCAACGCAGGAAATTTTACCCAACCTATTTCATGTGCTTCTTAGTGACTTTCACTCATTTATTCCTATATCTATGCCTGATCTGTTCTCAGATTTGACCCACAGACTTTGGTGTCTGGTTTGTCCTGGTCTGAACTTGATGTATCTGGCTACTGTACTGGTTTTCTGACCTCCACCCATCCCCAAGTCTGCTTTTTCACTTCTTACCAGGCTTTGGCATTTCTAAGTACCTGACCTCAGCTCAACCTGCCCTTGGCTTTGTTTCTCCTGCCTCACACCAGTGAAGAAGGAACCTTGCTTTTCTACAGAGACTGAGGCGCGGTTGGCTGTGGTTTGCCTAACAGAAAGCTTGCATTATGGCAGGGGGAGACAGGTACCTCAGAGTTAGGAGAAAATATTTTAACCTCAGAGAGATGCTGTTTTCATGACATTTTTATTTCTGCTTTTGTTGTAAAACATTCATTTTGCCAGTATTGAATGGAATATTCCAGAAGTACAAAAATATGGTTGCCTGTTAGTAATTAAAATAAAGCTGTACTTTACTTTTAGTTTCTTTTCCAACTCTCTGTACAAAGAGAGGAAAACTTGACAGTTTGGAAAAAATTCAGGTCTGGCCTGTTGTGGTAAGCTTACTACCTCTGTAACTGCGTGTTCTTTCCATATATTATTCCACAACATTCTAGAGATGTCTTTACTACAGTACATAATTACATCCTTTGTGTACTGATACATGTACATAACACATTTTAATTCATTGCATGTTCCCCATCCATTGATCTCTTTTCCATTTACAGAAGATCTATCTCTGTGTTTCCTATTCCCCACCTTTGATTTATTTATACATTGAACTTCTAATATAAAGGAAATCTGTGATATTTAAGCTTGTGTGTCTGATTTATTTCATTTAACATTATGGTTTCCAGGTGCATTTGTTTTCCTATGAATGACTCAAATTTATCCTCCATTATGGCTGAGTAGTACTGCATTGAATCTTTATCTATTTATCTGTTGATGGACATATAGGCCACTTCCAAGATTTAATTAGCTATTATGAATCGTGTTGCTACAAACAATGATATGTATGGATCATTGGGATATGTTGTCTTTAGCTCTTTTAAGATTACCCAGAAAGGGAATAATTGGGTCAAATGAAATTTCTAGTCCTAAGAGAAATCTCCTTTGAGGAATCTCCACATGGATTTTCAGAGTGATTGTGCTAGTTTACATTTCACCAATAACACAGAATTGTGTCCATGTCAAAACCCCTCCCCCCCCACTCGCCAGCTTTTGTTATTATCTGATTTCTTGATGATGGCCCTTCTTTCTGGAGCAAGGTGACCCCTCAATATTGTTTTAACACGCATTTCTCTAATGGCCAGAGATGTTGAATAACAAATAATTTACGATGAAACTTCTATCAATTACAGTAAACCTGGCTGCAGACAATTGAAACGTGGCCATTTTTAAACAATTAAAGGTAATTTCTAGCTCATTTCTGGCCGAACAGGTCCTTAGAAATCCAGCAGGGAATACATTTTGGAAAATATAACCAGCAAGCTACACGAGGAAGCCTATTCATGACTTTTCACGGCTTTTCAGCGTGTTTTTTTGAAACAGATTTTTTTTTTCTTGTCATTCACTCTGTGAAAAAGCATAGGCACCCACCTGCACTGGCAGCTGAGACCCCATCTTTTGCAGCCAGGGTGAAGAACGTGCCCCCCCCCATCCGTCCCCGCCCTCCAGCGCATGTAATGTCACCGGGGCGTGACCAGAAGCACATATTGGTGGCATTCAGGGTGTTGGATGTGAGAAGTGCTGGCAGCGAAGAGAAGTCAGCCTGGCCCCCAAAACCACAAAAAAGAACAGATTTCAGACAGGCCGTTTGACAGTTTCCCATTTGTTATTTTGCCAACTTCCAGCCACTCCTTTCTCTCCTTCTGAGCAAACAAGACAAAACGATCATTCTGAAAATGTTCTGAATATATAGGCCACGGGTTTCTTTTAGTTATCTGTAATCTGCTGTGGATCAATTTACCTTTCCACACCCATCTGCTCAATTTACATTTAAATAAAGCTTTCAATTAACTACATCCTAAAAAATAAGCTATTTAGAGGGCGGAGGGCTGTTAAAAAGTGGTTCGTCTTTCCCACATCCTACAAGATTACAGGGCCAATTTTTACAGGCAATAAGCCTGCAAAATATTTTTCATCCCAGCCACAGTCAGCCCTGATATTTTCTTAAAACCACTCATACGTAGCCCACTGGCTATAAATATTTTGTTTTATACGATTGTCATTTGGAAAACCTGAATCTCATTTGGTAGGTAGAAGAAAAAAGAAAACCAGAGTTTTTTTTTTTTTTTTAAAGCTGCTTTCTTCATTGATTTTTGTCTTTCCCAGGTGGCTGTATTTTCACAGCTATGCCATCTGTCAATAAAGCAACCGGTCCACACTCCCAGCAAAAACTGAAGTCTGCCTAGCACTGGAGCGAGCTTGTTTATCAAGGATAGAAGAGTCTGGTTTGGAGAAACAGATGCCGCATTCCTCTTAGGCTAAGTGAGGAATGCATTTCAGAGCGCTGCAGAGCCACAGGAAGGGCCAGAGTCACAAAACTACACTTTAGGGGTTTCACTTCCAGAATCTTTCTCTTGAGTCTTGCTAAGGATTTTCTTTCCTCTATTATTTTAAACAAAATTCTTCCCATAGTCAACAATAACATATTAGACAGTGCTAAGTGTTCTTACCGTCATAAAATAGTCCTTAAAATTTTTTTAATGTTATTGATGATTTTATTAAATACTAAGTATACTGTCTGGAGAATTCTATGACCACAAAATTGAAATGAATAATTTTATTGTACTGATTTCACACTGATGAGGGACTATTCACAGGATAAATTCATAGACGTGAAACTACTGGGGAAAAAAAAAAATATATATATATAGGTACTGCTAAATGGATAGGTACTACTAAGTTGTCCTCCATAGAATTCTACTGATTTACTCAGTAATGAGTAAAAAGGCCTGTTTTCTGATGGTCTTACCAAAAGAATGTGTCACTGAACTCTTTGGTTCTTGCCAGTCTGATAGGCGTGGGTGCTGTCTCAGTGTACTCTACCTGGCTTTTTTTTTAAAAGGGTGAAGGCTTTTTTTTTTAATGGGTGAAGGTGTCTTTTATATGCTACAAAGCCATTTGCGTTTTGTTTTTTTGTAAACCGTTCATTCCTAATACTTCACCAGTCCTCTCACTGTGCTATTTTTGCAAAGTGATTTCGGGTTTTATGTGACTGAGCTTAGCCTTTGATGAAAATGTAGTAGAAAATGTCTTCCACTCTCATTTCCCCTTTGTATTTTGATTTTGCTTATTTTTCTTGCTAAAATGTTCTATTGAACAGAAAAAGACTATTTGCTTTCTGTTAGTGTAGCAAAATACCAAAGCTAATGGACATAAAGTGAGGAATGTTTATTATACCTCATAGTTTCACAGGCCGCAGTCCATGGGTGGTTAGTTGGCTCTGTCACTGGGGTTCTAGGGTGGTAGGACTCCTTCTAGGGTCAGGTTCTTCTTGTTCTAACCAAAAGATTGGACAGGAAATGTGCAGAAGGTACAATATGTAATAAACTACATTTATTAATACTATTAGGAAGGAAAAGAAGCACACTATGCAGCGTGGGCCACCGGAACAGTGACAGTGGAGACAAGGTTCATGGTGACTATCTTCTGCATCTCCACTGTGACATCAGCCTGGGCCATCCTATCAAAAACCTGCTTGCTTTCCCGTCCTGAAGCTAGAATTCTGTGATGGATCCCAGGGGCAGGGCTTGGGCACCTGTGTCTTGGATCTCCGTGACTGACGGGAGACCACTTGCCCTGCCAGTTCTCTGTGCTCTAATCCCCTGCCTCAGCCATTACTTCTCTGCCACACATTGTGGGTCCGGGGCTGGTGGAAACCTGCTCACTCCAAAGCACAGACTAAAGAGGGAGCAGAAGAAGGACGCTGGCGCGTTACAGTCTCCTTTGAGGGTGCATCCCGTTGATCTGAACTTCAGTAAAGCTCCAGGACTTCCTGGTTACTGGCACCTTCCAATATCCGAGCTGAGAGTCGAACCTGTAACATATGGGCATTTGGTAAACATTCCAGGTCCAGACTATACCCCAAAAATAATTATAAAACTTTGATTTAATATCATTTGATTTTGTGTCACACTTAGAAAAGGTTTCTCTACTCCACAGTTACGAAAGATTCTAAATTTTCTTCTACTATTTTTAGAGTCCACTCCTCCCCCCTCCCTGCCTCCTCCTGCTTTGGAATGTTTGCTTTTTTATGTAGAGGATTTGTTTTTACATAAGTATACGTAGCATTTTATTTATTTATTTATTGGTGTTGAGGGTTGAACTTGTGACCTTGCCCTTTCGAGGTAAGCATTGGAGTTGCTAAGTTAAACCCCAGCATCTTAAGTATATGTAACTGGCATTCTTACTATTCAATCCAATAGTTTTAGTTTAAATAACTTTTGATTCCCTCAGTAGGTCTGCAGTGAGTTTCATAAATAATACGTTTCTGAAAAAATGTTATCGAAGTAAACTGATATCTTGTTAAGTAAGAAGCTAGTTATAAAAACATTTGATCTTATTTTTCTAGGAAATAATTATATATGTAAATAATACTTCCTAATTTGGGTTTGATGAGTTTGGTCATAGTCCAAAAATTAAGTTAAACGTAATCATGAGCCTGAATGGTGTCCTTGTCAGAGGTGGATATTGGGGCACGACATACACAAAGGAGCAGCTGTGTGAAGACCCGGAAGAGATAGCCACCCAGGACCAGTTTCTGTTGGTTGTTTGAGCCCTATGCATTGTAGTAGTAGCAGGGGATCTAAGTCATTTTGGTGGGTTGATCAAGACCTCTGAGCTCCCCTGGATCCAAATTCTGCAGTCTTGCTGTGTGACCAGGTAATAGGATTCGTGAGACAGCAGTTAGGATTCTATTAGGCATGATGGACAGCAGCCCCCAAACGGAATCAGGAAGCACAAAATGGAGTCTGGTGAGTCACGACTATTCAGGCATTTTATGAAAACATCTTCCAGGTGTCCTTTAACTATCTGGGACTTCCCCAGAGTATGATCAGGTGGGCTTTTGGCTCAGGGGTGTACGGATCCTGCACAGGCACTAAGTGAACACTGTAAAGATTGGTCTCTGAAAAGTACATATTCTCCTCCTATAGGGTGGAGATTACATTTCTTATGTAACTAACAACTCTCTTCTAAAATCCTTCAAAATCCCTGGATAAAAGCCCTTGTGGATATCCTACTCAGAACCTGGTCCAAGCTAGCAGCAGCTTCATTCCTTGGCTTTTATATCTTTTTTTTTAGTTTTTTGAGACAAGGTCTTCCTTTGTAATTTGGGCTGGGCCTGAACTCAGTTTCGAACTTAGCAACTCTCCTGCCTCTGCCTCCCAAGTGCTAGATTATAGGCGTGAGCCACCATGCCTGGCACTGTGGTATGTGGTTACTAGGGATGGACCTTGTACTTGCAAGGCAGGCACTGGAACCACTGAACTAAATCCTCAGTCCTGCTTTTATATCTTTTAAATAAATTTGCTTGTACCCCGTTATGCTTTATACTTAGGCATCCCTCCAAAGTCTCATGTGCTCACAGATGGGTGTGAGATACTAAATTATGTGTGTGAGGTAACTGGAGTAGTCAACTGTGGGTGTGGATAATTGGAAGCACCCCCTGCGTGTGGGCCACCAACCAATAGCCTTGTAGCCCAAGTGGAATAAAAAGGGAAAGAGGGGCTCACTTCTGGCTGCTTTCTGTCTACCCTGCCGTGAACTCTTTCTCTTCTATGATGCTCCTCTGCCGTGCCACCCTGCTGTGGAGCCAGCTATCTATATAAGAATCTCTACAAAGTGTGAGCCAAAATAAAATTTTCCTCCTTTAACTTGGAGATATTGGAGTGTTTTTGTCCCAGCATTGTGAAAATAACTAAGACACACTCTATCTCCTTCATCCACGGTTTGATACTTTGTCACCATGAGACATAACTCTGGTATTCTGGTAATAACTACAAATTTGTTTTCAGTGTCCTTATCTCCAAAATAGCACATCTCTTCTAGGACTATTATGAGCATTTGTGAAATAATACATATAAGAGCCTAATACCACACCTAAAACACAATAGTCTTGATATGTTTCTGTTTTCATTATGTATATAATATATGATATAATAAAGCTGTAATGTTTTCAGCTGGGTGTGGTGGCCAGTGTCTATAACCCCAGAACTCTGGAAGGCTGAGACAGAAGAAATGGGAACTTTAAGCCCAGCCTGGGCAATTTAGTGAGATCTTGTCTCAAAACAAACAAACAAACAAACAAACAAACACCTTAAAAAAAAGATTTGGGGATGTAGCTCAATAGAAAGGCATTGAGTTCAGTCTTTGGTATAATAACAACAGCAACAATATTAATATATTCTCGTTGAAGTATGGCTTTCCAAAATTCAGACATAGAAGTCCTCAGCCTTGGCAACTTGGGGGGACTATATTTAAAGATAGGATCTATAAAGAGGCAGTTATGTTAGATGATGAATTAGGTGGGCCCAAATCCAGTGGCTGGTGTCATTAGAGTTTGGGATCTGGTACACACAGAGGAGTGACCATGTGAAGACACAGGGAGAAGTCAGCCATCTACAAGTTGAGAAGAGAGGCCTCCAAGGGAACTGGCCCTGCCGACACTGTGGTCTTGGACTTCTAGCATCTAGAACAGTCAGGAAACAAATTTCTGTGGTGGTCATAGTCCCCGCGGGTCAATGCAGTTATAGATCACAGAGAAAGCAGTGGCCAAGGGCTCCCTGTCAGACACACTGTTTTGCCTTTGTGATCATTGTGATGGTTTCCAAAAGGCTTGGAGTTGATGATGGAACCAAGGTGATGTCTCAAGTGACCTGGGTCAGAGTTTACAGGATGGACTGTGGTGGCACAGGGCCTGGGACAGCATCTGTGCAGCCGCTGCTCATGGAAGCATGTTACGCATGTGCCCGTCCACCTGGCTGACAGCAGGACCTTGAGATGACAGGTCCCTGCTGTCATCACTGATAGCAAGGACTCCATTGCCAGGATGGACTCCAGGTGAATAACTGTAACCAGAATTTATTCCAAGTCGATGTGCTACAAAGAGAAGACGTGTCAGGAAAAATGTGTATTAACTAAGGGCTTTTCAAGAAATGTGTTGTCACAGTTATGTTGGCCCAAAATGAGACTGATTCTCAGGAAGATGGCAGTAAGGGCAAGCTGTGGGAGCGTATTCTGAATTTTGGTTCCATCTCATTAGACTGTATTTCCAGGGCACCCTGTCTGCAAAGAGTCCTCGGGGCTGATGGATAGTAAGCTAGTTTTTCGAGTTCTTGCTCTTCACCCTGACACTAGGATTGCTGTTGCAATGTCACACTATAATGTGCTGTTACTCACGTTTGTGATATTGGTGTAAACAAGCCTGAGGTGCTATCAGTTCATAAAACTACAACACCTACAACTATGTGTTGAACATACTTGGTAATGACGCTAAATGACTATGGTAATGGTTTATGTATTTTCTATATGTTATGGTTTCTTTCTCGAGGTCCCTCCAAAGCCTCCTGCAATCATAGGTGGGACTTTGGGAGGTGATTGGGTTGTGGGGTGTTATAGCTGTCTTGAATAGGAGAGGAGGCCTGATTGGAGGAGACAAGTCCCTGTGGGCATGGTCTCAAGGGTTCATCTCCTTCCCTTCTTGCGCCACTTCCTGGCTTCCATGAGTTGCGCAGCTGTCTTCCGCCAGGCCCTTCTGCATGCCACTGACCACACAGGGCTCATCCTTCTGAAGTATGAGCCAAAGTAAACTCCACTTCCTGTAAATTGCGGGTGTCTGGCATTGTGTCCCAGCATCAGGGAAGTGACTAAGACACTACACTTTTATTGTTAGAGTGTGTATTTATAAAAATCTTTGCTGTGAAACATGATGCCACACAATGCCACCCACTGCCCCGTACATCTTTATTGTATCTGCTGACTGCTCAGAGAGGTCCCATGCAGCAACTGGCATGTGCCAAGTAGGTTTGTACCCTGGAGGGTGCTGGGCCCTGGATGGAATCGCCTAACTCACACCTTCCGTGGAACCTGTCCCCACCAGTAGGTGACAGGTACTTGCATTTAAGAGCAAACTTTTGGCCATGTAGGAATTCTGTGCTTACTTTTTTTAAAAAAAATTTTAAATGCTCATTATCTTTTTCTTATTCACCCCCATGTTTTAGTGAGGTGTACTGATAAAATTATATATATTTATGGTGTACAACTATTTATTTACTTATCCATCATCTGTCTATTTAACCTATCTTGCGAAATGATTATCACAATTTACCTAATGTACCCATCAGCTTTTGCACTCACTTT
>PVIR01019394.1:0-24326 GCA_004026965.1 Petromus typicus
ATCTTTGACAAAGGAGCCAAAAATCCTCAATGGAGGACAGATAGCCTCTTTAACAAATGGTGCTGGAAAAACTGGGCTTTAACTTGCCAAAGACTAAAACTAGATCTAACTCTTTCACCGTGTACCAAGCTAAAATCAAAGTGGATAAGAGCCCTAAATATTAAAACAGACACTCTAAACCTACTGCAAAACAGGTTAGGTAAAACTCTTGAAGACATTGGCTTAAGGAAAGACTTCATGAACAAAACTTTTATAGCACAGGAATTGGCTGAGGAAATCAACAAATGGGACCTCATTCTTTTAAAAAGCTTCTGAACAGTAAAGGAAACCACCAACAGTGCAAATAGGCAACCAACAATGTGGGAAAAAATCTTTACCAGCTGTTCCTCAGATAAAGGGCTACTATCTAGAATATATAAAGAATTCAAAAAAATCAGCCCACCCAATTTTTATGACCCAATTCAAAAATGGGCATCTGAAATGAATAGATATTTTTCAGAGGAAGAAGTAAGAGCATCTAAGAAGCATATGAAGAAATGCTCAGCATCATTAGTCATTCGAGAGATGCAGAAGAAAACAACATTGAGATTTCATCTCACTCCACATAGAATGGCTGCCATTTCAGAATCAGCCAACGGCAAATGTTGGCGAGGCTGCAGAGAAGAAGGAACCGTTCTCCACTGTTGGTGGGACTGTAGACTCGTACAACCCCTGTGGAGATCAGTTTGGAGATTCCTCAAAAAGCTAGGATTGACGGTCCCATTTGACCTGGCCATTGCCCTGCTAGGTATATACACACAAGAATTAAAAGACTCATATCACAGAGACATATGTGCACCCATGTTTATAGCAACCCAATTTGTGTTTGCTACATCTTGGAAACAACCCAAATGTCCATCAGCTGGAGACTGGATAAAAAAGCTGTGGTTCTTCTACAGAATAAGTACAATCTGCCATAAAAAATGATAAGTTTGAATCATTTCTACTTAAATGGACATACATTGAGGATATCCTCATAAGTGAAATAAATAGAGCACAGATAGGTACATATCACATCTTTTCTCTGGTATGAGAAAATAAAGATGTAAATGAGTTCTAAAATTGTATGTTCTATATTGTGAAATAGAAAATACTCAATGTAAATAGGGTGAAGGGGGAAAATGTTGAGATTTCAACAAAAAAGTAAGGAAACAAATTTTATGTATATGGGGGGTGGGAGGATTGGTAGGGCTATGGGAAAAAATGAGAATTAAGTTGTGTCTTATACTGGTACAAATCCCCATTATGGAGTGCAATCATGAGGTGTATATTTAATGTACCAATAAATATAATAAAAAAAAGACAACTCACAAAAGAGGCCAAAAATCTGATGGCTACTCCTCAGACAGAAGACTAACAAGAACATATAACAAGAATATTTAAAGATATCAAAAATTTAGACCTCTCTGAAATTTCCGATACCTAATCCAAAACAGTCCTCTGAAATGAATACATACATTTCATAATTAAAAGAATAAACATCAGTCCAGGCATGGTGGCTCATGCCTATAATCCCAGCACTCATGGGACAGAGGCAGGAGGATGGCTGTGAATTTGAGGTTTGTCTGGGCTACATAGTGAGTTCAGGGCCAGCCTGAACTACAAAAAGCGAGATGATGGCTCAAAAAAAAAAAAAAAAAAAAAAAAAAAAGAATAAACATCAAATAAAAACATGAAAATGTATTAAACATCACTGATCATTACAAAAAACAAAAATCAAAATAACCCTTAGATTTTATCTCAAGACAGACAATGGCTGTCATCAAGAAGTCAACCAATAACAAGTCCTGATGAGAATAGAGAGATCTTTGGAAAAAGTGTAAATTGGTGCAACCAGTATGGAAATTCTCAAAAAACTAAAATTAGAGGTTCCATTTGACCCAGCTGTTCCCCCTACAAGGATGTTCCCCAAAAAATTAGAGTAATGATACAATAGTGATACATGGATATCCATGTACACAGCAGCACAAGGTATAATATCTACATCTTGGAAACAGCCCATATGTCCATCAGCAGATTAACAAATGCAAAACAAGGTGCTATTTATGTACAATGAAAAATACTACTCTGCCATTAGTACAGGCCAAACACTTCCAAGTAAACTGATGCATCTTGAGAATATGAAGTATAGTAAGTTTGACACACCAGTTTAAATATCTCATTGTTTCTCTTTTGCAAGAAGCTGTAAAAGTGGTTAAAAAAATTGGGCTGAGAATTTAGCTCAGTGGTTCTAGCTCCTGCCTTGCAAAGGGCAAGGTCTGGAATTTCATCCTCAGTAACCACATACAACAATACTAGATGCGGTGACTCATTCCCAGCAGCAATCAGGACCACACAGCACAATGCTGAGTGTGGCAGCTCATACTGTAATTCCAGCACTCAGGAGGTAGAGGCAAGAGGATTGCTGTGAGTTTGAGGCAGAGTTCAGGAATAGCCTGAACTACAAAAGCAAGACCCTGTCTCAAAAAAAAAAAAAAAAAAAAAGGGTAAAATAGAGAATAAATATTTGGAAGTAGGAAGCATTTGTTCAAATGAGGAGAATTGGTAGGGGGAGAATAAAAGTAGGTCAAAGCATTTTTTTTCTTTTAAAGAGAATGGTAGGAAAACAGAAGTAGATATTTTGTAAATGGTGAGAGGAACAGAACTGAAATATAGTTATAAATTACCTATGATGAATGATATCACAACATATGGCAAAAACATACTGATAAAAAATAAAATTAAACAATAATTGAAAAGAAAATTATGGAAACAAAGCTTTTGTAAACTAGAAGGAAAACAAATGTTGAAGGGAGGGGAGCAAACTATGAAAAATTAACTAACATGTTTTGTTTATATGTAGAAATTTTCCATAACAAATATGAATGGAGAATATTTACCAAATTGGTTTCAATGAAATCTTTTAGAAATATAGGAAATGAATCCATTGATGATTGGTGGTAAAAACAGTGCACAAAGATTAAGATAAATAACAATAAGTCTTTTTATTTTATAATATTATCATCAGTAAGTCAAAGATTCCAAAGAATATTTATTTCTGGAATTTATTTCTGTTATCATCTTGTACTGACACATTGCCAACTCCCAGCAAAAGCTTTAGTGGATATTTACATCTCCAACTTCTTTTTAATGTTTGTCTTTCTATCCTTTGCTTCACACTTAACAAATTTTAGCATAGGGAGGTTTTATAATTCCGCTCGTCATGCAATACCTTTTTAAAATGGAATATAAGCTTCACATTTTCTTGTAAGATTTCATGATGAACACTAATATGTAGGTGCACAAATCTTAATAAGTGATCACATTGATGTTTAGAAGATTATATTTTAGTACCAAAAATATTTTAAGGTATAATGAATTATTGCAAGTCACCTATCACTTGAAAACTTTTCTGAGGATACTGGAGACAGAACATAGGCAGCACCTCACAAATATTATGCAAGTGCTCTCCCAGTAACTTATACTCACAGCTCCCCTAAAGGTATTTATTACCAAGCTCATCCTTTTTCCTTCTAAAATTTAAAGCAATCGTTCCAACCAAATGCATTTCACCTAACTGTAATAATTGTGTGTTTTCACTAATTTTTAACTCTCTATGATTTATCTCATGAGGATAATATATAAGAAAGCATATGTCCTCTTTTATGCAAAAAAATTAGAAGGAAAAACCTGAAATTAGAGATAAATTATTCAGCATGGACTAGTGGAAATATTATTGATGGTGAAAATTTTTCAAAACAGAGAGAGGAAATAATTTGTCTCCATTTTTATCATAGTTCTGACTTTCAGAAAACTGATAACATTTCACAAATACAAAAAGAAGTAAAGAAAAAAAGCGGCATGGGAAGAACCAAAAATCCAATAAAAATAAATGAAATAAGTACATTACAAGTGAGTAATGAGAAATACAGCCATATTGAAAGGAATAAGGAAACAATGAGAAAATATTTATGATCTTGCATGAAATAACAGGTGTTTAGATACAATATCGCACAGTTAACAAAAAGATATGTTAGAACTTGTCAAAATTAAAACATTTCATGCTTTGAGTGATAGTGTCCAGAAAACAACAAGACATCATGAAAATGATGTAAAATATGTACAGACAATATTTTGATACAGGAGTTATATCCAAAATATATGAAATCTGTTACTTATAATATATAAAGAAAATACGTGAAATTCAGATGAGCATAGAATCTGAATTGCAACACAAAATGCCAATATGTACTCAAACAGTAAGTCAGACATTTTATCCATTAATAAAATGCAGATAAAACCATAATGAAGTAAAACTTTGAACCCTATAAAATGTTTCAGATAAAGACACAATAGCAAGTGTAGATGATGATGTGAAAAAGCTGGAACTCTCTTACTCTTTTGGTAGAAATGTAAAATGTAGCTACATTGGGAAATAGCTAACAGTTGCTGCAAAGGTTATGGTATGTTATATACATACGGCAATTTGAGGTGATATTGGCTTAACTGAATTTTTGATAAATACATGTGATATAAATATAAACATATAAATGCATAAACATATAAACTTTAACTCATTTCAGGAATATTTTGTCATTTATAAAGTATAAAACTTGCACATGAATTCCAGGAAGATGTCAGGTTAGAGCTAGCAGCAATTACAAAAATTAGGAGATCATTTTCTATGTTGCAGAAATTTTCAGAAATGGGAGTAAAAGAAAACTAAACTTTAAGAAGACAAACTAAAGGTGGAACCAACTAGACAGAATCCAGTGTCACAAGTGCCGAGAAGAAAAAGCCAGATATTTTCTCAGCCTTGGAACTACTTACAACTCAACTCCAGGAAAATGCCATTTTGAATAATTATAATCCCCTCACAGGAAACTCAGGGACAAGGAAAGAATTTGAGTGAATTGTCTAATGGCAGCTGGTGGTCAAGCATCTAATGGCAGTCCCTGCCCAAGTGGCTGCAACCACTACCCAGTCTGAGGGAATCCATGCTCCGTGCCAAGGTCTCATCTGTTCTTGCTCCCTTCAAACTTGGATAAAATGCCATGAATGATTTATTCAAATACATAAGTTACAATAGTAACACTCATTGTTAATTATTTAAACAACTTAACCAAAAGAGACTGATTGACAGAAAAACAAAATCCAACCATATATCATGTGTAAGAAACACACTTCATGGTGAGGACTGGAGTAGGATTAATGCCTAACTGGCCTCCTCTGTGAGTATAAAGGAGAGAGGCTACAGTCAAGGGTGACTGCATATTGTAGAAAGTTAAGATAAGTGAGGGTAGTTGTTTACCATTGAATGTACTAATGGATACTGGAGACCAGATGAATCCTGTGTTACCTTGATTGCTGTGACCATGATTGGGTGAATAAAAGAGAGACAACCTGAAGGTTCAGGACTCCTCTGTCTGCTGGATGTATGAGTCTTACCTGCCTGCTTGCAAGTTGAGCTGACCATGTTTCTCTTTTATTATTTATGCCCCTTCACCCTTGGGTGGGGAGGAACAAAGTAGTGGCTCTATGCTCTAGGTCCTGGAGCAAAGCTAGCCTGGTGATTCAGCTACAGGTGGTTCCCCAGTGTGGGCTGCAGTACTAGTGTCACCTACAACCCCATCTACAAATAAATAGACTGAAAGTAAGAGGATAGAAAATGATATTCCATGTAACAGGAGTCCAAAAGCAAGCAAAAGTATCTATTTTATATTCAGACACAGTAGACTTCAAGCTAAAAACAAGAGACAAAGAAGGCCAATATATACTGGTAAGGGGAATCATTCAATAGGAAGAGGTAGTAATTATAAATATATATGCACTGAATGTAGTTGCTCCAAATTTCATAAAATAAAAGCTACTGGATGTAAAAGGACAGATACCAATAGAACGGTAATGAAGGACTTCAATACGCCACAGTCACAAGTATATAAGTCAACCAGAAAAATATCAATAAGGAAATATCAAAGTATAGTATTGAACAAATAGACCTGACAGATATCTATATATTTCTTTTCCTTTTTTTTTACCATGAGTGTTTTATTTTATTTTCTTATTGATACTTTTTAGATCTGTAGTGTATAATTCAGCTTAGTAGTTGATATAAATGTGAATATGAGATCTTAATAATTTTTATTCCCCCTGTCCACTTACCTTTCCATCTTTCTGTTTCCCCAGTTCTCCTTCACAATTTTTCAGATTCTAGCTCCTTGCTTCTTCACCAGTCTATTTTGTTTCGCGATTTTTTTAATTTTTGGTTTCTATAATATTATAGATATGAGTCAATATTATTCTTTTCTGGCTGACTTATTTCACTTAGAATTATGATCATAAGATCCATTCATTTTCCTACAATTTGAATATATATTTTATCTATTGAGATATATAGATAAAGATAAATTAATCATTCATCTACTGGTGTGCATACAGGCCAATTTCATGACTTAGCTCTTGTGAATTGTGCTACCATCAATACCAAGATGCACTTATCTTTGTATGGGAAGACTTTGGGTCTTCTAGGAAGTTACCCTGTTGAGATATAGCTGAGTAAAGCAGAATTTTTATTTTCATTTAAGAAATATGCATATCAATTTGAAAAATCATTTCGTGCGTTTGTATTCTCATAAGCTGTGTAGAAAGATACCTTATGTTCCTCAGCCTTACCAACATATATTATTTTTTGAATCCTTGCTACTGATTAGGCTTACTGGAGTAAAGAGAAATGCCAGTGTTGTTTTGATTTGAATCTGTCCACTGGCTACAGGTTTGAACATGTTTTCATATACTAATTGACAATTGATAGTTCTTAATTTATAATTGTTTATAATTTTATTTGTCTTTTCTTGGCTAGATCTTTCCCTATTAACAGTGTTTCTGAGTTCTTTGTATATAATATCTCTATCTCTGATAATTAACTAGAAAAATATGTTTCCATCCTGTAGGTTGTCTTTTTATTCTAGTGTTTGTTTTCTACACTGTGCAAAGCTTTTAAGTTTAATACAATCCCATTTGTTAAATATTGATATTGTTATCTTGTATAATTCCTCATTCAGGAAATTTTTCTTATGCCTTTACCTTGAAGAGTGTGGTAAATTTTTCTTTCACTAGAGTCAGTGTTTCTATTTTTGTATACATGTTTTTGATCTACCTATGTCTGTTTTCAGTGCAGGGTGAGAAGTACACATCAACAGTTATTCTGGGTGCAGACAGCCTAATCTTTAAACCACCATTTGTAAAATTTTTCCAGCATTTACAATGGATTCTGTCAAAAGTCAGCTGGCTGGATATTCTTGGGGCTGTGTCTGCATTCTTTCTTCTATTCCATTAATCAGTACGTCTATTTTTCCTCCGGTATTATGCTGTTTTTCCTACTGAGTTGCAGAATAACTTGAAATCTGGGATTGTACTACCTGTGGCCTTGAGACTGTTGCCCAGGGTTGCTTTGGCTGTATAAAAGCTGATGGTATTTTGGTGAGAGTGCATTGAATCTCAATGTCATTTTTAGTAATATACCTGTTTTGCAATGTCAGTTCTGCCTGTCAAACAACAGGGTGTGTCTTTACATTTTCTAATATTCTTTAAATTTTTTCCTCAGTAATGTAATTTTCATTATGTCAGTCTTTCACTTCTTTGATTAGATTACTTCTGACACTTAATTTTGAGGATAATGTGAATGAGATTTCTTTGATCAATTCTTTCTCAATGTATTCATATTTGATATATAGAAATACTATTAGTTATTGTGTTTCTTTTTATCCTGTCACTTTTCTGAATGCTTAGTAGTTCTAAGAGTCTTCTGGTGCAGTTATTTTTAACTCATTATATAAAGGATCTTGTCCTCTGAAAATAAGATATTTTAAATTTTTACATTTAAATTACTTTTATTCTGTTCACTTGTTCTGACTAATGTTTTGAGGACTATGTTTTACAGGAGTAGTGAGAGTGGTCACCGCTGGCTTGCTCCTAATTTTAGTGAGAATGCTTTCAGTTTTTCCCAATTTAGCATGAAACTGAAAGTGGGTTTATTTCAAATGGTTTTTATCATTTTACAGTGAGATCTTGTTATACCACTTCGTCAGAGATTTTATTTAATAGATATTGTATTTTTTTAGAGTCTTGTACATAACACGTCAGTTCCTTCTTTCTACATCCCTATATCATCTTATTTTTCCAGCATCAGATTTATTTATTGATTTTATAAGACCTTATACATTTGATTATCATATGTACAGACTGACAACAAAACTAGTAAGCCAAATAATACGTAAAACATTTGAAACAAGGTGGAGTATTTGGCTCAGGGGTTCCAGTGCCTTCCTTGCAAATGGAAGGGCCTGGGCTCAATACCCAGTAACCACACACAACAATGCCAGGTGTGGTGGCTCACACCTATAATCCCAGCACTTGGGAGGCAGAGGCAGGAAAATTTCTGTGATGTGAGTTTGAGGCTGGGGTCAGGGCCGGCCTGAACTACAAAACAGAGACCCTGTCTCAAAAAAAAAAAAAAAGGAACAATTCGTCTGTGTCAAGGCGCATTTCTAGATACATTGTCTTCACTGGGTTATATGTTTTACTTCTCTCTCTTTTTATCCTGTTACCTGCATTTTATTATATATATTATATTATCTATATAGTTTATAAGATGATATAGCATGGAATATTTAAAACGTGTTGAGTCACTAGTCTTTTTTTTTTTAATTACCTTTATTGGTACATTAAACATACACATCATGATTGCACTCCATAATGGGGATTTGTACCAGTATAAGACACAACTTAATTCTCATTTTTTCCCATAGCCCCACCCACCCTACCACCCCCCCATATATATAAAATTTGTTTCCTTACTTTTTTGTTACAATCTCAACATTGTCCCCTTTCACCTGAGTCACTAGTCTTAATATCACTCAAGGTCATTATTTATTTGAGATTACTTTCTATTTCTAATATGTACATTCACTGCTATAAACTCCTTTCTTAGAACTGTTTTCATTATGCCTCATTGTTTCTGGTATGTTGCACAGCAATTATCGGTTCAATCTATGAGCATTTTAGTTCCTTTCTTAATTCTTCACTGACTCATTAATTTTTCAAGGTTTGCTTATTTAACCTCCATATGTTTACATGGATTGTGTAGCTTCATTTGCCACTGATTTTTAGTTTGATTACTGTCATCTGATAATGTACATAAAAATATTTTTGTTATTTTTTGTTTATTTAAGTATTCTTTATGGCTTAGTATATATTTTATTTTGGATAAAATTAAATGTAATCTTGCAAAAAATATCTATACTACCATTGTTAGGAGTACCACTCTATAGATATACACTAAGTGCGTTGTTTTAATTTGGTTCAATCCTCCACTTTTGTGTAGTTGATCTATTTGTGGTAGTGGAATACTAATGTACTCTCTATGATCATGCTCATTTGATGTTTTATTTTTTGAGAAGTTTGGTATAAGATTATTTGCTTCATATATATATATATATGTATATATATGTATATATATATATATGTATATATATATATATATATTCTTGTTGAGTTGTTTCATTTGTCAATATGTCATGACTGTCTTTGTCACTTCTGATCAGTTTTGACTTAAACTCCAATTTTTCTAAAAGTGGAAAAGCTATTCTTTGCTTTTTGGTTGTCACTGTATGAAACATACACTATCCTTTAATTTTTAGTCTATGAACTTTATATGGACTAGGTGAGTCTTGTGAATGCCATGCTTTCTTTCATTCAATCTCCTAATCTGTTTTGGGGAAGTGGAAACAATTTACATTGAAATTTATTACTGAAAAATATTGCCTAACTACTGTCATTGCCCTACTTTTCTTTTGATTGTTGCTTTTATTTCCCTTTTGCTTTGTGTATAACCTAATGAAATATATTCATTTCATTATGCTCTCTGGTGATATTGGTCTTATTTCCTCTATCTAAGTTATCCATGACTACTTTTTGTAATGCTGATTTTATTATGAATTTCTTAAAGTGTTCCCTTTTATATGAAGTCCTTAACCTATAATTTTGAAAGATATGTTGACAGGATACATTAATCTGGGTTAAAATTTGCTTTCTGCTTGAAAAACAAAATTCCCTCCACATTCTTCTTCTATCCTCCTAATTTTGTGTTGAGTATTTTTTTTTTTTTTTTGAGGCCGTTTCTCACTTTGTAGTTCAGGCTGGCCCTGAATTCACTATGTAACCTACGTAAACCTTGAACTCACAGCAACCTTCCTGCCTCTGCCTCCTGAGTGCTGGGATTACACGCCCAAAAGTTTACAGGTGTGAATCACCACACCTGGCTTTGTGGTATGTGGCTACTAGGGATCCTAGGTCAGGACCTAAAGCTTGTGAAACAGATGCCAAAATGACTGAGCTAGATCTTAAGCTCCAATGTGTTGAATAATATTTTTGTAATATGAATACATGTTTTTTGCGTTTTTTTCTGAAAGTTTTTGAAATAGTTTAGACTTTTATAGTCTTAAATATTATGTGCTGTGAACTTTTTTAGCATGGCTATTTCGGATTCTGCCTTATTTAACTGTAAGTACAATTCATTCTCTAACCTTGGAAATTTTATGATGTGATTTCTGTAAGTAGATATTTTATACTTTTTATGGTGTCTTTTAATTTTTTCATCCCAATTGTTCTTAGTTTAGTTGTCTTTGAGTAGCACTTCCACCAAGTTTCCATAGTGTCTTTTCCTAGAGTATCTCTGAGCAGCAATCATGTCTTACAATTATGAGACTTTTCTCACATATATTAGAATTTATGATCCAGTTACTTTAAGTAGAATTTTTTTATATTCTGTATTTTATTTGACTGTTTTCATAAATAATAATTATTGGGTTAACTTGTTGTTCGCACTTTGTTTCCTTTTGGTTAGTTCATACAACTTTTTATTTCTTTCTTTAAATTTTCAGATCATATATAAACAATGTCCATTATGTATATAGTTATAACATCTAGGAGTTTCTGAATAAGTTATTAATCTGTTTTCTCATTCTTTTGTCATTTCAGACATTTGTTTACTTTTTTCTTCCCCATCAGTGCCTTCAGTGGCACTGGATCAGCTTCGAAGGTGTTAAAAATATCAGGATACATTTTATTAGCTCTTTCCTAATATTTTCCTAATGTTTCTATGTGTGACTCTGTGTGTGTGTGACTGTGTGTGTGTGTGTGTGTGTGTGTGTGTGTGTGTGTGTGTACTCAAGGCTGAGGATGTTAGAATGGGAAAACCATTTTTGATCTTTTGGAGTTCTCTTTAACTACGTGTGTTTCCCTGTGATATGATGTTGGGTTTAATTGCATTTGTTATTCATATACTTGCTGAACCACCTCACCATGGTATGATCAGACTCAGTTGCTCTGTTGCAAGGAAAGTTTATCTTCTGGTTATATCAACATCAATAATCAACCACATATCAAATGTGTATTAAAATCTTTTAACAGTTTCACCTTTTTGCAATTACAGGTAAACAAACTATGAAGCAATGAGAAAAGAGTAGAGGAAAAGAAAAAGGAAGATATAAAAGGAAAAAGAAAAAACAAGTAAAATAAAAATACAAGATCAAACTTATTTTTTAATTTTATTTTTAACTGTAGCAGTCACTGAATGGAAAGGAGATTTGACAGAAAATCTATAGAAGTCATAGAAGAGACTCAGAGAGAGGAGAGTGTAATTGAAGATTTAAAGAAGCTGTAAGAAGATTAAAATGAATTAATATGATAGCAACTGGCATGCATTTGAATTCTTTATACAGAGTTTTGGTAAAGGTTACCCTGACTTGCCCATGAAAGGCATAATTTAAATTTAAACAATGGTTAACTCTTGTTCATTTTTGTTCATATATGAACTAGAATTGAGAAAAAGAGATTTAGAGATATAGCAGATGAAATATTGATGCATTATATCTCCCAACCTGTTAGATGTCTGATGGACCAAGTTTGTGTTCTTTAAAATTGAAGATTCAGTTCCAGGAACAACAGAGGTTAAGAGGAGGAAAATATTATTGATATGATAGTGTATGAGTCCAGAGAGATGGACTTAGCCAGAACCCTCGTGGCAAACTCCAATTTCCCAATAGTCCCACAGTTAAAAGATTAATAACCAACAAGCAACAAAGTCAGAACCTTGAGGAAAAAGGCTGAGCCCAGGCTTGACTCTTGCTACTCTGAACAGCTGCAGCCAAAGGCCAGATACAGCAGCAGAAGAAGCAGGGGCAGAAAAACTAATAACCCGAGCTTACTTGAACCTTTATTTGGTACCAAGCCTTCAACTCATAATTGTAGCATGCATAACACACAATAATCCTTGTAGTTGAAGGTTACATATAGCAGGGTAGACATCCTTAATCCCAGTAAGTCGCAGTAAGTCCCAAGGCCAAAATCTTAGTGCAGTAATCCTTGTAGTTTGAAACTCACAAGGTGAGGCAGATGTCCACAATAATCTCACTAGTTGATCCCACAGGGCAGCACAGACATCCTCAAGTCCAAGTAAATAAATCCCAGTAAGTAAGTCTTAAGTCCGAGTAAGTTATCCAGATAAGTTGTCTATGGTTCCTGACAGGATAGCTCATGAGGCAGGAAAAGACCAGAATGTGTAGCTGGAGACCTCAATATCCAGAATAATTTTATGGAGCAAAATCCATATGGCTACGATGTGTCTTACAGCTGTGGTTAGCCGATAAGGTTACAAGTGTAGTCACTTAGGTAATATTGATCTATTGGAGAGACAAGTCATGTAACAAGTGTACAAAGAAAGAACAAAGATTTTCCTAGGAGATAATGGGTCCAGAAGTCTTGGGCATCCATCAAAGTAACTGATGTCTCTCTAGATTTCTTTAGACCTAGGGTTTGTCTATTGAGGATGTATACAGGCCTAGTCATTTTATGTTTATCTTGAGGCCTGGTCTCCAACAGATGAGTCTCTGGCCACAGATGAGATGTGTTTCCCCCTCATCCTGATTTTCTCAAGGGCCTAGCCTTATGTGACTATCTATAATATTTCTATCTGACTTAGCTGTCTGTAATAACAGGAAAGAAGAATTAAAAGTAGGTAGAATGAACAACACAAAACTGCAAATTTAATATTATAAAGAAAGACTGTAGCTTCAGCACACAATCCCAGTTTACTTACATCTTTTCCCTTTACCCCCAAAACAAATGACCTGGGCAAGTCCCTTTCTTCCTCAAATGAGTCTGTCCACTCCATTTTCACCTCCAAATTGCTTTTTTCTTCCATTTCCTGCAGCCCAGAAAGCAGCTGCAGTGGTGACAGCATGTATAAAGTACCTCAATTCATGCACATGTGGATGGCTTGTATTATATCTTGGCAGACAGAATGTACATGCATCTGGGATCATGCAACTGATAGCAGCCTTTAAATGTTTGCCCTATCTGCATTACAACTTGTACTTCATTTCTTCCAGTCTCCACAAACTAAGCCTGAGTGTGTCATATATTTTTCTCTAATAAATCATTCTCATGCCTCTTTTAATGACTCATCCTGAAAAATTTTTTTTCATAATGAGAAAGAGCAAATATACATCTTCATTTTAAAGGACTGAGTTAAATTTCTTGTTTCAGCCTCAAGCATCCTAAGACCCTACCTATGACAGTCATCTATCTATCTATCTATCTATCTATGCTCACTAGAGGGTAGGAAAAAAGAAAGCAATGAAGATAAAGGAATAAAATAGAAGAAAATAAATAATGCCTAGTAAATAAAATAATAATAAAACTCAAAAGATTTTAGATACACAAAAATAACCCAAATCAGAAATTAATAGAAGTTAAAATATTATAAAACTCACTATAGAATTAAATACAATTGAAACTAAAAATGAATCATAAGCATTAATAATTCAGAGTTACTTTTGTGAATGAATAAATAAGGCAGATGAACTTTTAGTCAAACTTACCAAAAGAAGTGGGAAAATATATCTATGCAATCAAAATTAAACAAGTAGAACCACAACACCACCAAAATCCATAGATTTGTAAGAAATCATCAAAATCATTGAAGAGATTATACAACATGACAAATCTGGCGTCATCCCAATGCTGTAAAGATGATTCAACATACATAAATCAATAAATGTAATATATCTCATAAACATAAGCAAGAACAAAATTCACAAATATTTCTACAAAATCCAGAATATATCTGACAATTTGAACATCTATTCATGACAAAAATCCTGCATTAAAGTTTTCAATTTTTATGTTGAACCATTCTTTCATCTTTAGAATTAAAACAACTTGATTGTGGTGCCTGATACATTTCAATGTGCTGTCAAAGTCTGTTTAAATGAATTTTATCAAGGATAATTACATGTATGTTCAGTAAAATATTGGTATTTAGTATTTTTTTGATTCACCTCTCATTTGACTTTGATATCAGGGTCACTGTGACTTTTCCAAATGAATCTGGAAGCATCTTAAACTCTCTATTAGAAAAGTTTGAGGCAGATTCAGAATATTTTTCTTTAGATGTCTGGTAAAACTTAACTGGAAATCCACTGAGTGCTGATATTTCCTTATATGGCAGAGTTTTTATTATCACACATCTAAATGCTCATTATTAATCTTACTTTTTACATTTAATTAGTTCAATTTGTGTAATTCACATACATCTAGGTATTTATCCATTTCTTTCACAGCATCAAATTTACTGGAATGTTTTAAAATAATTTCAAATCATCTTCAGTATTTCCATGGTAAGCAACTTTGTTTGAAGTCTACTTTGTTGCATATAAGTGTAGCTACTCCTGTGTTTTATTTATTTTATTTTATTTTATTATATTTTATTTATTTTATTTTTTTTTTTGAGACAGGGTCTCACTTTGTAGTTCAGGCTGACCCTGAGCTCAGGCTCAAATTCACATCCCAGCAATCCTCTTGCCTCTGCCTCCTGAGTACTGGGTTTACAGGCGTGAGCCACCACGCCCGGCACTGTGGTATGTGGTACTGGTTGCTGCTGGGTGTGAGTCTCCACACCCAGTATTGTATGTGGTTACCAGGGATCGAACCCGGGCCCTTGCCCTTGCAAGACAGGCACCTGAACCACTGAGCTGAATCTCTGGCACATTTTTTAAAATTGTTTTTTGGTGGCTCCAGTAACTTTCTATATAATTTTCTATACTTTCTTTTTCAGTTTGTATGTCTCCACAGTTAAAATCAGTTTCTTACAAGCAACTTAGAGGTGGGTTTCTCCATCTCACTCTTTGTCTGCCTCTCTCCCTCTTTCTCTGATCTAAAGTGCCAGTATATATCCTTTAATTGGAAAATTAAAACCATTTACATTTATTAGAATGCTATTTACAATTAATTTATCTATAATTTATTGTTGATATATATGCATTAATGTTTATTATGATATTTTGCATAATGCAACAAGATTTATTTCTGTTTGGCATTCATGTATCTAGTCTCCCAGTGAGATTTATTTTTCCCCTTGGTCTTATGACTGTTTTTATTTTTTTATCTCTGTTTACTATTGCCTTATATATTGTTTTAATTCTGGCTTATTGACTGAAAATTTGTTTAGCTTATACATATTCTTAAAGATTTTTATTTATTTTTAAAATTAATAATATTGGCTGACAGTTATTTTCTATCAGAGTTTAAAGTACCTCACTTTGATTCCTAGTCATCCAGGTTTGTACTAAAATATATGTTATTATTTTGATGGATTTGTAGGGCACAATCCTTGCCACAGTAATTAATCTTTATAGTGAGTGCAGTAAGCACTCTAAGAGCTAACTTTCTAAAGATGCACAAAGAGAAATTATCAGAAAAATAGGGAAAACAAACGGGTTAAACTGAAGCACTAGTTTAATTAACTCAGAGCATCATACTTTGTGAATCAGTGGAAAGAAGCCTGAGCTCCTGGAGCTACTCACTGTGTAAACGTATCATAATAGGGGAAAATAATATTTAGACAGCAAAAAAATGCACGAAACAGTATTCAAGTGATACAGTACTATAAATCAATCAAGCATTAGTGTTAATCAATACTTTAATGCTAAAGTAATAAGTGCTGTTGGTCTCTTTGAGAATGACTGTTCTATTGCATGGTTTAAATCAAATAATAACTTACTGTTCTCTTACAATATGAACCAAAACTTCTTTTATTTTATCAAGTTTATCCAGACTTTTTCAAATTGATTTTATTGGTACATTCTATATATACATCATGATCACAATTGACATTGAGAATTTGTACCAGGATATGACACAACTTAATTGTCATTTTTTCCCAGTCCCCTGCTCACCTTACAACACCCGGCACTATATGTACATAAATTTCCTTCCTTTTTTAACATCAATTTTTTTCTTTTCCCTCTTTATTACGCCGACACACCTTTTCCCCTTGAATATTTTCCATTTCACAATATTTTTCATACAGTTTAGAACTTATTTACATCTTCAATTTCTCATACCAGAGAAAAGATACAGTATTTACACATCTGTCAATTGTTTATTACACTTATGAATATGTTCTCAAGGTGCATCCATTTTGAATATAAATGACTCAAAATTATCATTTTTTATGAAAGAGTAATATTCCATTTTATTAAAAAAAACTACATTTTCTTTATCCAGTCTCCAGTTGATGTGCATTTGAGTTGTTTCCAAGATGTAGCTATCACTAACTGAGTGGCTATGAACATGGGTGCACATATGTCATTGTGATATGAAACTTTTAATTATTCCATGTATATTCCTAGCAGGGGAACAACAGGGTCAAATGAGACTTCTATTCCTAGATTTTTGAGGAATCTCCGCACTGATCACCACAGTGGTTGCACCAGTCTACATTCCTACAAACAGTGGAGAACAGCTCCTTCCTCCTCGAAGCCTCACCAGCATTTGTTGGTGGTTAATTTTGAGATAGCACCCCAAAAAACTGAAATACTACACTGAAAAAGATGAACTAAAATTTGTTCTGCTTATGTACTGTGTCCCAATAAGAAATGTAATGCTTGTATAGTATCGACATATACTAATAGAAAATGAAAACTAAAATTAAAGTACCACATTTGAAATAAACATGGTGGTATGAAGGAGTTGTCTCAGAACTATGAAACCTTGGTTATGACTGCAAACATGCTACCTTAGCACTGTTAGGGAGAATTAATAAGAAAGAGGCTAAAGATACACACCCCAAGTGCCAGAAATGCGGATCCCCAAATACTTCTTCTTCATTGTAGATGATTGTCTGAGCCTCTGTAGTAGTAGTACTACTACTCTGTAGTAGTAGTGTTGGTACTAGTAGTAGTAGGTACAGCTTGCTCCTTCTCGGCACTTAAATATAGCACCAATTAGCTTGCACTTTCTATTTGAGTAACATACTCCCTGTTCCCTTTGTTCTATCTTGGTAAACAATGATCTTGAAACTGTAAACGTAGGACCCCCATAAGATCAGTGAACTGAAACAACTTCCTGCAGTAAATCAGATATATGTGTAACAAACTGCAATAAACTACAGCTGGGCTCACGAAGCCTCGGTCCCCTGTGCTTCATTGTCTGGTGTCTTTTCTTTTGGTGTGAAAGCCTCTTCCTTCGTGACCTCCCACAGTGGTATATGACTGACTATTATCTCAGTTATTTCAGATGCTGAGGAAGGAGGACAGCAATTTTTAAAGCTGACAGAGAAATTTAGTAAGCCCTTGTCTCAAAATAAGAGAACTGGCACGTAGCTCAGTGCAGGGTGCTAGGGTCATTTTCCCATTGCCACAACACCACATGAAGATCTTTTCTATTTGCTTATTTTATGACTTTTTTCAGAAAATCAAGGCTCAAATTCTATCAAAAATCACTATTCTATATAGTCCTTTATTTTTGTTGGTGGATTTTTTTCAAATCTATTTTTCAATTAATTGGTGTATCAGGTTTTCTCACTGTGTAGTTTCCTTAAAACCACATCTGACTTTATAGTACTCTCTTGTGATATATCTATCTTTAGAAAACAACCACAACAATAACAATGAAAAAACAACTTCACTTTGTGCAGTTCATATTGACTTACTGATGAGATCTCAAAAACTTTCTCCCGATACATATACCTGCCAAAAATGTATTCAAAAAAGGAAAAGAAAAATCCCCTTCTCTTCTAAATTTGAGCACTAAGCATTTTATTTTACATGCACTCTATTATTATGTCTAAAGAATTATGAAATTGTAGTATCATAACGGAGAGGTTGCCAAAAATTTAATAAGTTTGAGAAAATCAGTTCCTAAAGTATTGCAGTATCTCTGAGTTATAATGATTAAATGTAATAGTACTTTATACATTATTATTTTAATGTAAGAGTAAATGAATCTTTATTTTTTGTCCTAAACAAATAATTCATGGGAATTAAGTGATTCCACTTTCATTTTTAAAATTTTTGAAAGTTTTTCATTATTTTGGGAAATAATCACCTGTTAGAAATTGATTATTTTGCCATATTAAATTTAGTGTGACTTTGATACTCTCTAATAAGTTATGAGAACTTTTAAAAAAGTCTCTTAAAACTGAACTTTTGCTCTGAAACTTTTGCTCTGAAACCTCTTGCATTGTACAGAGGGATCAATTTATACTTTTCTTTAGTGCTTTTATTTATTAAAACCTCACTCCTCCCTAGGTTATATGACTTGGTGAAAACTACAGTTAATATTACGTATTGGTACTTTAAGGAGTTTCACTGGTGCAGAAAGTATTGTAGCTTAAAATGAGGCATACATTATAAAATAAAATCCCCAAAATGCACTGTAGAAACAGAAATTCCATATAAAAACTGAGAGTTTAGAGAAGAAATATTTTTGAAGTTAGATTTGTAGTCACAAATCATTTTGAGCTGTTCTCTTTATGTAAACTTTTGCCTTCATTGAACTAACTTGCAAAACAATCAATTCACTACACTGGTTGTAGTGTGAAATTAAGATTATTCACCTAGGTATTGATGTCTTTTATCTCAAACATTGGCAAAAACTTTGAGTTTATGAAAACATACTTTGGACATACTGGAGTTGGAACTCCAGCTCAGGCAAAAGTGTGAATCATAGATAAGACAATGGTACAATAATTAAAGACATTTACTTGATAATTCATTCTTCTAAAATTGCAAGAATTTTTAAAACTGTATTAAACAGATTCTTCAGATTAAATTTCATACTTCTAGAAGAACATAAATAACAATAAAAGTTGAGGCAGTAAGCAAAGAAAATTTCTCTTAACTACATCATCTTTACAAATCGGGCCCAGACACCAAGGTTTCTGCAAACATAAAAGGTCCACATCCAAGCCATGAGACTGAAACAAGGTACAATGGAATAACTGACTTAAAATATTAATGAGAATTCTGGTTTAGAGTCCAGTGTGCTGGCTCATGACTGAATTCCTAACACCAAAGATGCTGACCTAGGAGAACTGCAATTTGAGACCAGTCTAGAAAGCTGAGCAACATACCAAGACCTAATCTAAACATAAATGATGTTTTAAAGGACTGGAATTTCAGCTCACTGTGAAGGTACTTGTTCAGCACACACATACACACACACACAGAAAGAGAGAGAGATAGAGAGAGAGAGAGAAGAGAGAGAGAGAATTCAGGTATAAAGCTGAAGCAAGGAATTGTATAGTGCATGTCTCTTACTCTGTGGCTTTGTACAACACCTCTGTCATAAATTGTTTCTTGGCTGCCCCTCTCATTTAGTCCTTATAAATAGAACATCAAGTGTACATTGTGCCTGACGCAATGCATTGTCAACATTCACTAAATCTGTAAATGCTACAAGAGCAGTAACACTGACTGAAAACCCTAACAATTAGTACGCACAGACTCAAAAGTGCTTAATAAATATCTTTTAACTAAATAAAATTTAAATAAAAACAGAATATTCTCAAGGACTTTCCAAGAGTTGTTTTTTTGTTTTTGTTTGTTTGTTTGTTTGTTTGTTTTGGTTTTTTTTGGTAATGTTCAGCAATGACCTGTGATTAACTTGTGTCATACTTTAATTACACGATTAGCATCTTGCTTCAGGTACAGAGAGGAAAAATGTGTGTATTACATGACAGAGGTAATAACGTTCATGTGAAAGAAGAGTTTATATTATATATTTATATTATAAAACAAATTCTTATTTATTTTAAAACTTTGTGGCAATATAAAATGTCCAATTGTATTGACTATCATGTTCTTTTATCAAGGAGTTTATTTTCCTCTTCATTACACACACTCAAATATTACCACTTTCTTACCCCTTTAATCTCCTCCCTAATGTTATTTGCTTGTGACTGACATTTTCTTGATGATAAAGGCATAAAAGATAAATGTACCTTTCACGTTACTCAGTTATTTACTTTAGGTCCTAAATATCCTAGAATTGTCCAGCACACTTGTGTCTACTGCTTTATGATTACAAAGCTGCAGAATCAGGCTGGTTTTCTCATTGTTTAGTTAGGGAAATGTGAAGTTTGCCATCCCCCGAATTACTTAATTTACACTTTCAACATTATCCTTTGTATATATAATAACATTTACCTGTTTTGGGGATAGCTCCCTTATTTTTTTGCACAGGTAACAAAAGGAAGTATCTTGAAAGTCACAAATCTGCTTCCTTGAGTAATACTAGTAATACTAAATGAGAAAGTATTTGAAATTTAATTTAATTTAATTTAATTCTGAGGGTCCTAAAAGTGTGAGTGTCAACCTCAAATGTTCTTCACACATTGCTATTAAACTCAAAGAGATGAATATGCCATATAGAAATAGCACTTGTTTTGGTGGCATCACATTTTGTGTTTTATAAGAAAACCATAATCATTTTTCAAAGTGTTGACTCTGAAGTCTGAAAATTCTCAAAACACTTTCTTATTCCTGAGAACCCAATACCAGTCTTTGGAGATTTTAAAGGAGATCACATTTTGCACAAGATTAATTTTCAAAACTCATTTTCAACTGAATAACTTAACAGATGGAGGTGGGAGGGAGTTTGCACTAGCACAGAAAATAATAGAAATGGGTGCAGAAAATAAACGGCAGATGATGTATCAAGAGCTGATATAACATTTTAGACTTCCAAACCAACAACTAAAAAGGAGAACTGAAAGTTTCAAATGGCTTGGTATGATTATAAAGCAACAAATAATTCTCAAAATTTTAACATATTTACTCTGGAGAGTTCCTTTAACAGAAGACACTGCCAGAAATACAGAAATTTAAACTTACTTTAGAAAAGTCCTGTTCCCCTGGGATATGAGCAACTGTCCTTCTTTCTCTTTATCTCACCACAAAATGGTCATTTCATTCTACAAATTCAGGAGGTTGGAAAGGCAAGTTAGTCACAATGTTTATAATTTCCCCTTCACTCTATTTTGGGTGGATGGATACATTTAGATTTATATTTCAATGTAACCACTTTTTTCTCACATATTTTTCCTATCATTGGCATAAGTTTTCAAAGATAGTGATATTGAGCATGAAAGACAGTTTCAATTTCAGCACTTTGTGTATTGCCTTGCAAAAATATTAATGCTGCTTCTGATAGTGACACAAGCTTGAAATTCTAGCACTCTGGGAAGCTGAGGCAGGAAGATTACAAGTTCAAGTCCAGCCTGGCAGTTTAGCAATGTAGACAGATTCTGTCTTAATAAATAAATACATAAATCAGTAAGAAAGTTAGTAAGCAAGTCTCTGGATGTATCCCAGTAAGAAATTCCTGTGTTCAATCCCTGGTACACACAAAATAAGACAAAACAACTATGTATACTTACCTTCATTTTTCTTGCTAAAATTTTAATGAAGTAAAACAGAACCTGTTTGAAGGTATCAATAGGTTTTATTTTGTTTAAATAAAGCAACTCCAAACACATTCTTCCCTCATGAAATCTACTTTCTAATATTGGTAGAACCTTTTGACATTTTCATATATACAAAAACAAAATTTAAGTTATATAATCATTTTGTTATGTTTCTGCTTTGAACATTGATATAGATCTATATCTCTATATCTATAGACATATAGATATAGAGATATAGATATCACAAAAAAGAAGAAATCTTAATTGTCCTTCCCCTATCTCTCCCAAACAAAAATTCTAGGTTATAATTATATTCCTCCATTGTAATTATATACAAATTTAGTTAAGGTCAATAACTGTAGTTTAAATCACCATGTCTTCTTTGTGTCATGTTATCAACAACTGAGGCAGGTACTGCACTATGGCTGTGCTTCCTTTCAGGCCTTACTTTTTCTAGTTATTAGAAGTCATTATTATATAGTTGTGTTTTTTTTTCTCACTGTCCTGTCATTATAAATAAAAGACCAAAACTATCTTTTGTTTTGTAGTTCTCCTCTGAGTGTGTTCAAACACAAAGGACATTTTCATGAGTCCCTGTCTTAAGGGCTCCATGAACATGATGCTACAAGCAGAAGCTTGCTGCCCACCAGCAGGAAGAGTCTGACGCAGACCTTTTGTCTCACAGAGAACTGCAGAACCACATTGTGGCTGAAAGAATAATTGGCAAATGGAACTAGTGGAGAAAATATGAGGCATCGTCTCTAAAATTACCTTCTACCATCAACAGTTGGTGAGTGACTTTAGTACAAGTCACATCACCAAAGGTATGGAACAAGAGGAGCCAGGTTGACACTGTGGTGAAAGGCTGATTGTTGGGACCTGGGTTCCAGAGCAGCCCCTTGACTAAAACACACATCTTGCTTGTGTAGTTAGAGGCCAAGGTCCAGCCTGCACCTCACAGGATGGACCTCACACTGGCTTCTTGTTTTCACTATAACACAATGTATGCATATGAGGCCCTACTGAGTGCAGAGCTCTCCATCGGTGTCATTGAGACTTTCTGGTAAAGAAGCTATTTAAGAATTACTTATGCAGTGTTGTTGTGGAATATTGCATCCATGTTCCCACTGAGCATCTTATAGGTTTAAGTGTTTATATATTTCCTGATGTGTTTAGTAATGTGGGCTATTTTAAGTTCTTTAACGTTATTTTGGGTTTATTAGCTTGTTACATTTGTGCATGTGTCCTCTGTTTGGCTCTAATTTAATAAGGGGCCAAAGTCTCTCCCTCATCTCTATGCTCTGTATTGTTTCTCTACCAAGCAATATAATTAAAATACTTCATTATTTTTTTCCAAATATAAATTTTTCCCTCCTAAGATTTTAAATTTCTCATAATTAGCTGATTCATGGTCCTATCTTTTCTACTATTAACCCTCATTTTCATCATCATATGTTTCTTGATCTCTTGTGTCTTACTTAGCCTATTGTGCTCCTTATCAACGGGTTCTAACAATCATGTAGCTTTCCTCAATTAGTAGGTTAATCTATTTTCTCCTATATCTCAACCTGACCCCTACAAATACACTCTGATAAATCTCAGTATGAATCATTCAACTCAATTAAAGCTACTCTAATAGAAACAAACCCCACATCAACTTTGTCTTCTTATATAATGTTACTTCCTCTTCAGACCTTCCATTTAGTGTCCAGTACTCTTTATTCAGCCACCTCCCATTCACTTCATCTCACACATCTTACCTCAATAGAGAGTAACCACAAATCATAAACTGTCAAAGTGTGCAGAGGGTATACAAAAGGGAGAAAGACAACTACAAATTTGTAATATAGAAATGATTTAATATTAAATCTGTGAGGGTTGTTGAAGTCAGAATTAATTCTTTCAGCAAAATGCAGAGACAGAATTCAAATCACAAGTAAGTAACTGAAAGAGTAAATACTAGCACTGGGCATATAAATCTGAAAATCATTTACAGAGAGAAAATATCCTACTAAAAATAGCCATATAAGCCACACATTTTCCATACTTCTATAGGCCTCAACCTGCTGTATATCCACTCAACAAAAAAGGAGGAATAGATAGATAAATAGATGATAGATAAATGTAGATTTAGATGTTCTTAGAAGCATGGAGAAGCAAGGAAGCAGAAGATCCCCAAAGTATCTTGAAGGCAGAGCAAGGGATCAGAAAAGGAAATGAAGAGAAAGATCAGGTAGCATCTATGAAATGTTCATAGATGGGAAGAAAAAAATAAGTCATTTAAATAGGAAACGAATCAAAAGATATCAGTAGTTTCAATCATCATGTTCAGGGAAACAGGTAAAAAAAAAAAAAGAAGAAAAAAATCAAGCTCATCAGAACAGTTCAAAATTTGGATGAAAATTGCCACAAGGGTATGGAATTGTTGAAAAGATAGATACATATCGCATCTTTTCTCTGGTATGAGAAAATGAAGATGTAAATGAGTCCTAGCATTGTG
>PVIR01019395.1:0-32467 GCA_004026965.1 Petromus typicus
TTTTTTTTTTTAATTGAGGTTTTTAACCAAGTTAGGAAATTAAAAACTTTTTATATTTTTTTTTTAGCCATTTGAGTATTCACTTCTGGGTGTGCCCCCTGGTGTTACCATGTTTCTTTTGCTATCTTATTCCTTATTTTTAGGAATTCTCTGTATGTTGTGGACATGAGCTTTTTGTTATATAAATGTAATGCAGATTTCTTTTTCTCATTTGTGGCTTCTTTTACCTTTTATATTTCGATCTAAAACTATTTTGAAATTGACTGTTACATTTTTTGAGGAAATACAGGTCAGATTTCTCCATCGGTATCCAATTAGTGTATGTAGTGAAAAAAATGTCCTGTTTCTTAAGCTCTGTAATGTAGCATAAGTCAAGTGTATGTAGTGCATACTCATTTCTCTACTGTTCAATATGCCGTTCACTATGTGTGACTGCTTACAATGAAACTCGATTTAGGTTAGAGCAGTGCCGTTTCATTGCTGCAGAAACTTCATCTATTGGATGATATTTCTTTGTTGTATTCTGGTTATCTATTTTCCCATTCCCTAATGACTCATTGTATTAATTAGAGTGTTTTTGAAGTTTGCTTTCTGAGTTAAAATATTTCTATTTTGCCTTTGTAAAGATTGTCTTGACTGTTCTTGACTGTCTGTATTCCCATTTAAGTTTTAAAGTCATTTTATCAGTTTCTACAATCTGAGCAATTTTATTAGGATTGTATTACTTTGAGAGAATTGGTATTCCTAAAATTGACTCTTCCAAGCCAGTGAATATATTTCCCTCCATTTATATATTTTCTCTGGTTTCTCTCATTAGTGTTCCACATCCTTCATTGGATTTACTTCCAGGGATTTTTGGTTGCTATTAGAAATTTAACCTTTTTAGATAAAATTTAAAATTTTATGAGTTTTCTAGCTATATGTTGATATGATATAATACATTTTAATATGGACTTTGTAGGTCTTAGTCAATTAAATATTTGTCTTGGTAAAAGTTTATCTGTAAGCATGCATCCAAATCTTTTGTAAGCATAAGGACTTGATGTCTTTGGGAAAGACTATTGAAGGTTATGTTATTGATGTGTAGAAAAAAATACATAATACTCATGTAGAGTATGGTGCATAAAAACAACAAAATGTGTGAAAACAAAATGAAGTTAAACTGATATGAAGTTCTTGCATTGTTGGAGGCATGATAAAAAAAATTGCAATAGATAGTAGGAGTATAGGTTCATACTTTCAGGTAAGGACAAACAAATGGATTTGCCATATCATAGATCAAATCCAGACTACTGCCAGATTAAGCTGATCGTTCTGAAATATAATTGTATGCCAGAACAAAACTTAATAGACTCTGGGAAATAAGTTGTCTAAAACTCTTAAGAAATAGTATTTAACGTGTGGTAAGGTTGTTTTTTGTAATTTCTGGAGATTGATAGAAAAGATATTAAAAGGTATGTCAAGAAAGCTGGCAGGTAAAATAAATGCAGTGATAAAAGATGTGATCAGTGCCAAAGAAGTGAAGAAAGGAACAAAAGGAAAGAGAAAAAAAGATGTGATGAGTGAAAGTTGTAATACTGCACACTTAAGTCAGACTGTAGTGGTGATGTAAGTGGGTTAAAGATTTAAGTAAATATGAAGATTGTCAGTCTATAGGAGCAAACCCATTATTGTATTTATATGAAAAGCATTTTAAAGGTACAAATAAGGTGGAAATAAAAAGTTGAATTAAGTATTTTGTTTCTTGTATTGGGGATTGAACCTAAGGTGTACATAGTAGGCAGTCCACTAGGCTGTATTCCCCTGCTTTATTTTGAGATAAGATCTAAGTTGCCGATGGTAGCCTCAGAGATTGGGATCTCCTGCCTCAGTCTTTGAAATAAATGAGATTACAGGTGTGTGCTACCAAGAAAGTTGACAAGAGTATATTTACACCAAAATAGACTTAAGGAAGAATGTATTATCAAAGATCAGTGAGAAAATAATGTAATAAGAATTGTCCATCTATCAAGACATAATAATCCTACTGTGTGTTCATCTAATGTCACAGCTTCCAAATATATAAGGTAAAAATTAATATAACTAAAAGGAAAGAGACATGTGGATTCATAGCTGGAAATATATCTAAAGTAAAGTAACTGAGGCAGCATTTGGATGAAGATATTAGAAAGGGATATAAATGTCAAGATTAATTCAACCTAATTGACATTTTTATGATATCTAGCAACTGAATACTGTGTATTTTTACACAGTATTGCCAAAATATTCTTTTTTTTTTTAGGTTTTTCGAGACACAGTCTCGCTTTGTAGTTCAGGCTGGCCCTGAGCTCAGCCTCAAACTCACATCACAGCAATCCTGCCTCTGCCTCCCGAGTGCTGGGATTACAAGCATGAGTCACCACGCCCAGCACTGTGGTATGTGGTACTGGTTGCTGCTGGGCATGAGTCTCCACGCCCAGTATTGTATGTGGTTACCGGGGATCGTACCTGGGTCCCTGCGCTTGCAAGACAGGCGCTGGAACCACTGAGCTAAATCCCCGGCCCTTGCCAAAATATTCTGAGCCGTAAAATATTCTCAAAGGATTGAAATTATTAGTGCACATTTTATGACTGCTGTCAGATTAAGTTACAATTCAGTAACAAAAGCGTCTAATGCTATCTTTGAAAATTACACTGCCTATGGATAAAAAATAATGTTGCAGTGTAACTTAGAAAACATTTTAATTTGAAAAATAATTATTACTGACCAGAATTTATGGAATGTAACTAAAAATTCTTACAGATAGATTTAAGTTTTTTGCACATAGTAAAGAAAGTAGGTTGGAGGTCACTAGTATAATAGCTTTTAATTCAGAAGCAAGAGATCCCCCAAATTAGAAGGAAAGGCTTTAAAAAAATATAACTCAGTGGAATAGAATTTTGCAGTGTCTTTAGAATAGTTTATTTGTAAAAACCTGCAGTTGACCTGCCTGTTGACTTGCAAGACCTGCCTGTCCTGCAAGCGCAAGGACCCGGGTTTGATCCCCGGTAACCACATACCATACTGGGCTTGGAGACTCACGCCCAGCAGCAACCAGTACCACATACCACAGTGCCGGGCGTGGTGGCTCACGCCTGTAATCCCAGCACTCGGGAGGCAGAGGCAGGAGGATTGCTGTGATGTGAGTTGGAGGCTGAGCTCAGGGCCAGCCTGAACCACAAAGTGAGACCCTGTCTCAAAAAAACCTAAAAAAAAAAAAAACGAACAAAACCTGCAGTGAACTGATTAAGAAAAAACAAGAGAGGGCTGATAAATTAGGACAACCAGGGTTACAAAAATGATCAGTACAGATCCTGCTAATTAACTTTAAAATGATGTTATACTAATACATTTGACATCTTAAAAATCATACTTCATGAAAGCCACAATTTTCCCAAACTGACATTAAAAAAAAATCTGAGTTAAGCTGTATCTCTGAAGGCAGTCAAATTTATCAAAGATCTTTTCACAAAGAAAAATACATGCTTAGGTGGCTTCACTGGTAAATCTTCCATTTATTAAGTAAGATATAATACCAGATTTCCATAGAGACTTCCAGAGAATTAAAGAGGGAGTGTGTCAGAACACTTTATGACTTTAATATAATAAAGCCTGACAACACCATGACAAAGCAATTATTGGTCAGTATTTCTCAAGAATGTGGTTATAAAAATAGAAGAATGATACATATAAGGACAATATGTTATAAATCTTCCACTTATTAAGGTATAATAATCAGATTTCCATAGAGACTCCTAGAGAAGGGAGAGTGTATCAGAACCCTTTATGACTTTAATGTAATAAAGCCTGACAACACCATGACAAAGCAATTATTGGTCAGTATTTCTCAGAACTGTTGATATAAAAGTAGGAGAGCGATATGTAAGGATAATATGTTATAACCAACATCTATGTGTCTCAGGAGTGCAAAATTGGTTTAGTGTTGTAAGATAAATGCACTGCATTACTTTAACAGAATAATGAAAGAAGCCTGTAGAGTCATCTCTAGATTTAGAGAAGTCATTTGGCCAAATTCATTGTTTGGGTATGTTACAGACTAGAAATGGAAACAGCCTTAATTTTATAAAGTGTACAAACAACAAAAATCTGTGCTTAATATCACACTGATGAAAAACTGTTGACCCATGCCTAGTAAATATATCTCCTTCTTGTAAACACTGTATTGGAATCTTAATCTTTGTACCCCCAGGTAAAATACATACAAAATTTAGAAAGGAAAGGAATAAAATTCAAATTCATGTACCAATAAACTATTCAGTGATTTTAATAATATGGATAGAGGCCAGTATGTAAAAGTTCATTGTAATTTGTGTATCAGAAACAAAAAAAGGATAAAATAAAAATTTAAAAATACATTGAGTGACACCAAAATATGTAAAGTAACTTAGGAAACTTCCTAAAACTTAGGAAAATTTCTATACTGAAAATTATGAAATTATTTAAAAAATACTTCAATAGTGAAATAGTCCATGTCTCTGTAATAGGAGATTGAATCCCTCACTCCCTCACATTTACAAGTGCTAATCTCTAAGTACAGCTTATCCGCAATTAATATCCTGGAGTCTTGTAGCAGCTGAGGACTTGGGTTGGGACATTTAAACAGTCATTAAGTGACAGTGTTTCTGTGTCGCAAGAGTAATTAAGACAGTATTGTATTAGAGCAAACATAGACAAAAAGGGCCAGAGAAGAATATGAGCATCTAAAATAGAATTTCATATTATGTGGTTTCTTAATTTATAACAAATGACCCATTGAACTTAAAAATAGTTCTACTATTAAGTTTTGATAGATCAGCCGAATACTGATTGGAAGAAACAATCAACTTGACTGTTAACAAGTACTGTATTCAGAGATCGATTTGAGTTGGATCATAAGTCTTGATTTATCTTCTCAGAGAAAACCTAGAAGTATTTTCATGACCTTGGGATAGACAAATAAGACAAAATATGTAAATTAGGCTACACAAAGTTAAGACTTTCTGCTTTGCAATATACCATTAAAAAGAGGAACAGATAGACTGGGGATTTAACTCAGTTGGTTCTGGCGCCTGCCTTCCAAGCGCAAGGGCCCGGTTTAATCTCTGTAACCATGTACAACAATGCTGGGTATAATGACTCATGCTCACCAGCAATCAGTACTGCATACCATAATGCTGGGCATGGTGGCTCATGCTTGTAATCCCAGCACTTGGGAGGCAGAGGCAGGAGGATTGCTTGCGTTCCAGGCTCACCTGGGCTACATAGTGAGCTCAGGGCCAGCCTGAACTACAAAGTAAGACGCTGTCTCAAAACAAACAGACAAACAGACAGACAGACAGACAAATGAAAAGTCAGGCTATGGACTGGTGAGTGCGAAGTCCGGAGTTTTACTTCTTAATTGGCTTGTGGGAACACACACAAAACAAAACTTTGAAAAGACTTGTGGGCATAGGTGAAGTTTCTTAAGACATTACATATCAGGAAAATGACACACTGACATAGCACTGTACTCTTACCAGAAGTTTGTAATTAGGAGAATGACAATGTCAGATTTACCAAGGATAAGAAAAAAATTGATACTCATTGATGGTGGGAATTAAACTGGTTCGGCCACTTAGGAAACTGGCAGTACCTGTTAAAGGTAAACATAGTCTTACATTGACTAATTCTAGGTCATATCTACCTAAGAAAGAAAAAAACATGTACAGCATAAATGGATCTAGAAATGTATTGAATGAAAGTGGGTGGACATGAATTCATACTGAATAATTCTACTTATCTGAAGGTTAAAGCAGGAAGAACTAATTTGAGCTAAAAAGAGTCATGAAACTAGTTACCTCTAGATTGGGGGAGGTAATGACTTGGAGAATGGAATCTTCTGAAGTAATGTAATTTCAGTATCTTGATCTTGCTGGTAATTTTCATATTAATATACATCTAACAATGCATTAAACTGCACTTTCAGAGTTGTATTTTTATGTAAATGAGCCTTCTAATTATTGCACAGAAAAGGAAAATACTTTAAAAGTGTTTATTATTAAAGTCTCCAAGTTCTTTAGAGTACTGGGATCTCCTGTGTACACTTATCCTGCTCCCACATTTTCCCATAATTCTTTCTCCATCCCCTTCCCACTCATCTCACGTGTGTCTTTCTTTCTTTAACACATATCTGAATATCTAAGTATTGTATTTATTTTGATTATATTTTATGTTGATCATTAAATGAAACAGGACATTTTGATATGTAGCACATTGAATTTTTAATTTATTGCCTTTTATTACATGGAACAGTGAGTTTTCTTGAACAGCTATTTTTGTTTTTTGTTTTTCCTGGACCATTGACCTAGAACTAAATTTTTGCTGCTGTTTTATTCCACACTGATTTTACTTACACATTGCAAAGTAGGGTGAGCTAGATGAGCCTTTTTCTTGGTAGCACATTGGAGTCAGAAATCTTAACTGAAGGTAATTTGGAGAAGTATTTTTACATTTTGTTTTTTAATATTCTTCAATCACAGTTTGTCTTTAATCCTCTTTCCCCTTAGCCAGATAGTTCTACTTAGAGTAAATCAAAATCTTTACAGGTCTAATGGTGTTGGGTATATTTCATTTAGGAGTGAACTCTGTCATAGAACACGATAGAGGCCTCCAATAAAGTAATTAATATCTATAAGACAGTCTGATCTACTTATTCAGAAAACCATTATTGAAAATAATAAGCAGAAACTAAGACATTTAAAAAATTATATTAAGGAATAATGAAGGCTAAAAAAGCAAATAAAAGTGAAAATATGGAGTGAAAATATGAAAGAAAAGTCTAGAGACAAAGGATTAGTCCATATAGGCCAAATACAGAAAAAAAAAGAATAAAAGAACAGCTTTGTGACATTAACCCAGACATAAGCTTCAGTAATTTAAACAGCAAAATATAAGACAGATAATAGGAAATAGATCTTGTGAAAATGAGAAAGGGACCAAGAGATGGAGGGAGGCGGGAAGGATGGAAAGGCAAGGGGAAGTAAAAAAAATTAAGATTTGTTATGTACATGTGGTAATGACATAGGCCACCTCTAAGTAAAGTCCCAGAACATTTGTGTTATATCATTAAGATAAGACAAAAACATTTGTGTTATATCATTTGTGTTATAACATTTGTGTTATATCATTAAGATTAAGACAAAATCATGAGTAATCTACAGGGAAAATTTTGGTTTTCCTACAGGAGGAATAAATTCACCAGATAATTTTTATAGGAAAAATGCTATTTTAAAAAATACGATTTGGTCTTGTACTGTATTAAAATGTAGGAAAGATATAAAAGTATCTTTCAGATGTGCAAGAAATTAAAGTTTACCTCCTTTATAAATTTCCTGAAACACATACTTGAGGGTTGTCTAGAAAAAGGAGAAAAATACAATTCAAACTAGAGGATGGTAGTGCAATCAAAAGATATATGAAAATACTTGATAATTGGCCTTGAAAACAAAGTAAACCTAGGTGATGCTGGTGGACAGCTAAGAAATGGCTAACTCTGAGAAGAAAATTTAAGAATTTGGTGCTTTTCATAATTTCTGTCCCCTTTCCAGTTCTTTTACTCTTTCTCTATTGTGCTGAAGACTTGAATACTCTGTTCTGCTGTTCTACAAGATCCGTGATGCCCTGTACCCTCTTGTACTGGTCAATGGTAGATCCTGCTCATTCATTTTTTTAGCAGAGTGCATCAGTTCTGCCTAACATATTTTTTTCTTCTTTTGATACTGACATTCCTGAATTTTTCTCTTCTCTATTGTCCTCTGCTCATTTTTTTTCCCTTACCCCCTGAATTGTGTTAAGGCTCAGACCTTGTTTTCCTTTCCTTTAAAATGTGTTTAGTGATCTTTTCCAAGTTCATACCTTTTTGAGTATTGATCTCTCCCGGGTTCATACCTTTTGGGGTATTATTTCTTGTGCTGATAACTCCCAGATTTGCTAACAGCTCAGAATTTGTCAGTCAACTCCAGACTTCTACTAATAGTTAAACTCTAATGTCTAATACCTAATTAGGTAATATCTAACATCTCAAACTTAACACATCCAAAACTGAACTGGAGATGTTTTCTCCAAATCTTCATCTTCTCATAAAATCTCCCCTATCATTTAATGGCAAGTCCGTTTTTCCGGAAGTCTATCCTGTAAAACCTGGAGTCAGCCTCAACTCCTTGCTTTCTTTAATACCATGTATCCAAACTTGTTGGCTCTATTTTCACAGTGTATCCAGAACTCATTTCTCACTCCTATGTTACCCAGCTCTAAACCACTATGATTTCTTGCCATTATTATTTTTTTAGTTTTGTAACCAGGATCCCTGTCTTTGACCTTGTTTTTTTTGGGGGGGGGGTGGGTTTCATGATTTTCAACACAGTGACCAGAGAGCCAGAGGGTTCCTGCTGAAAACAGAAGTCAGGTGATGCTCCTCGGAACTAAAGCAAAGTTTCTAATATAGGCCTGAGTGACCTATTCTTCAATCTTCCACATCTTTTTTTCCATCGTTAGTATTCTAACTTTATCTGTTATTTAGTGATTCATTGTCCTAGATTTGTTACTTGATTATTTTTGAAACTTCTCACTTCCTTATCTGTAGTTTATTTTACCTGGAATGCTCTTTCCCAAGGTTCACATATTTTTTCCATCTTTTCAGACGTTTGATTCAGTGACCTCTTATTAGTGTTGTTCACTTCCACAATTCATTATTCCCTGCTTTATTTTGACCTGTAGGATATGTTATCTAACATGTACTATATTATTTAGTGTCTAATTTTAGGACAGCAGAAATATTTATCATTTTATAGATTGTTACATCCCTGGCTCTGAAAACATTACTTCATACATGGTAGAAAAAGATTGTATTCCAAAGAGTAAAGACCTTGAGTGTAATATCCATTATATGTTATTCTTTATAAATTATTCATTAAGATTGTCATAGTGATTTGTAAAGACTGAAGTCATTTCAGATTTTCTTTATTAAAATAATAATTAGAGGCTGTGGTACAGCCACTGGTTAAGATATATATATATATATATTCCTTTTTTCGTTAGCTGTTGCTTACATTTTTACTTAATCTAGATATGAGAATCACAACTTTTTGCAAAATTTGTAATTATATGAGTAAATGTGGTTGTATCCTCTTATGTATAATAAGTAGCTGTCAGTGGTCAGATTACAATTAAACTCCTTTGTAGAGCTGTCATCTGATAAATTTTCATTAGTGATAGGCAATTGGCAATAGGCCATGTTTAATAGTGAAGAGGTTTAAATAAAATTAAGCCCTTTCTAAACTCAAAATAGGAAGTAGATTGAGTTGGGAGAAGGGAGGAATGCAAGGGGAGGGGGACCAAAAAAGAGAAAGAATTAAGTTGTGTTATGTACATGTATGAACTCTCCAAAATAATGTAATTCTATACTCTAAGTACATACTAATAAAAATATAATAATGAAACAATATAACAAATTTAAAAATCTACTTTACATTAATATAAAAAGTCACTTTTAAATGTTTAATGGCAACTAGCAATAATTAATGTGTGAAACATTAATGTTCTTATTCTTAACAGGCAATTGACTAGATAATTTAATCACATAAAAACTGAGTCTTAAGGCAGTAAAAAACCATAACTTGCTATTTAACAAATACTAATTCTGTTTTGAAATTAATTCGTTTATGTAGTATTTGAGAAGTTGCAACTTTTTTTGAGTTTAGTAAAGGCTAAATTTTACTTAAATCCCTTCTATTCCTGATACACTTGGCCCTAGGTATGTGACATCTTTATGATTGCCACTGACAGCAACACCTGAAATTTATAAGCAAACAAACAAATGTGTTAGAAGACATGTTGCCTAGGCTATATGATCAAACTATTCTGGGGTCAATTATACTGTACTGTTTTTGCTTCATCAAGTATTATAGGTCTTTTAGCCCTGTAATTGTTAAAATTCTTATTAAGTTTAAGAATAAGGCAAAGAAAAAAAAGATTAAAAATAGAAAACAAGGGCCAAGGATTTCGCTCAGTGGTTCTGGGCACCTGCCTTGCAAGCACAAAGGCCCAGGTTTGGGACCCACTCCCCTTACCACCAGATATAACAATGTTGGAGGTTGTGACTCACACCCACCAGCAATCAGTACCACATACCACAGTGCCGGGCATGGTGACTGATGCCTGTAATCCCAGCACTCAGGAGTCAGAGTCTGAGGATTGCTGTGAGTTTGAGGCTCGCCTGGGCTACGTAGTGAGCTCAGGGCCAGCCTGAATTACAAATTGAGACCCTGTCTCAAAAAAAAAAGGATAGAAAACAAAAAATGGAAAAAGCTATCAAGAACATGTGTAGACCTATTTTATACAGCCATTTTGATACTTTTGAGGGTTTTTTGATTGATTTGTCAGATCAGGTTACATTTTTCTAAGTTACAGAGTTAACAGATTTTTATTAGGAAGAGAAACTTCAATTTGCCATTGTTTTGTTCTTTTATTACTAATAGTTTGTTCAATCCATTGTTTATTGTAGGACTCATTTGAAGCTTATCCATTGTATGAGTGAAAACTAAATTACATCAGTAGTTCCACTGAACTGGGTACACAATTTGCCATATATGTCACAATACATTGAAAAAGAGCCATCAGGTAAGGAAGCTGTCAGTTTTCTACATAAGAGACTTCTTTTTTCTTCTGTGGATTTATCATCTAACATACGGCCTTAAGGACCAGGAGTATTCCATCTATTGAATATTTATAAAGCTTAATTTTTAATTCTTGATATAAAACATATTCAGAAATTTTCTTACCATACTTCTTGGCTTCTCTTTACATTCCTCATTGGAGATAGTTCCTTTGGAGAGGTTAAGGGCATTGATTCTGAAATTATTGAACAAGTAACTACAACACTTTAATCATAATTTTTGTTTAATTTTTAAAAATAGAAAACAGTATCCATCTCAAGCTATTTAAGATGTTTAAATAAAAGGTGTAACTCTTGACAATGTGTGTTATAAGCATACTTTTTTCTTGTTCAGAAGTGATTTTAATTCTTAATTCAGTGAAGGAAAACGTGAAAGTTGTTATTGACTCTTCTAGATACTGTGAGAGAAATACTTTGTTTGGTTTCTACATAGTATAATATATAATTGGCTAAGCAAATTCAGACTTAATACATATAAATAAATATATCACATAGTAAAAGATGCTATGGTTTATTACTCTGTATCATTGAGTTATCAAAACTTAATATTCATGTTAATTAAATGTGGATGATTTTAGAAGGTGTGTTTTTGGAGGAAGAGGCCTCTAAATCTCATCATATAGTATTTTAAGTTTAACGATCTAGTGTGGAGAATGTTTTATGGTATAAATAAGGTACACCTGATGTTCAGTAACACCTGATCTGGTGAGTAATAGCATATATGTTGCCAGACTAAAGGTCATTGATGTCCCTCTTTTTGGTTTTTGTTTGTTCTTTCAGAAATGGATCAAGAATCCAGTAAGCCTGCTTGGCCTAAATCAGCAGGAGGTTATCAGACAATTACAGGCAGAAGATATGGAAGAAGACATGCATATGTCAGTTTTAAACCATGTATGACCAGACATGAAAGAAGCTTAGGCCGGGCTGGTGATGACTATGAAGTGTTGGAACTAGATGATGTTCCAAAAGAAAATTCCTCAGGTATCTAACACGTAATTACTTTAGGGTTATCAGTAGTTACATAATGATTATCTTACAACATTTAAAATTTAGAGTAGATTTTGTGCATATCCATATGTATTTCTGCCAAGAAATTCCTTTCTGAAATTTTTATTGAATTTAATATTAATAGTATAAATATATTTAAACATTAAAAAACAACAGACAGAATATGGCTTGTCATTAGCATGTAACTATGCTGTCATGGCAGTGATTACATTGTTGTAGCCGTTAGCTAGAAACCATTCAAACAGAAGGAAAAAAACAAAGCTTTTTAATGTGAACTGAATTTATTTTTCCTTGCATGCTACGTTTAAATAACTTTAATTTTATGTCTAAAAATTTAGCATAACTAAAAAGGGGAAGTTGAAGGAAAAAATGGAAATAAAGCTTTTGGTACATAGAGGGTGGGAGGGATCTTGGGGGATTGAATGAAATAAAATTTATTTAAAAAAATAATTTAGCTTAAGAATTGGATCTTTATCATTTTATGAAATATAATTTTTAGGTAATTATATTTCCTTTATTATTCTATCAAAATTTTTTGATCAGTGATTTAAATAGATTTTATAGATGGCCAAGTCAGTCTAAATTATTAGTTAAGGTCTTTCCAATAAAGAAGGTTTTTACAATAAGACTGGACTTCATTATGTTCTGATTTATAAAATTTTGTTCCAACAAATATGAGTCTTTTTCATTTAAAATTAATGAAAATGAAAGAATTGTGCTAGAGTTGGTTTAACACATATCTCAAAATTCTGACAATTAGACTGTGGTAAAGAATCAGCATGCTGACATACTTGTTTTTCATACATATCTATGGCACATCTAAAATGAACTCAGTATAAAATATTAAAACAATACATTTTAGGTGTAGAAATCTAGTACATCCTCAGAAACTGGGACACAGTGTTCTGAAGTAACACCAGGCACAGTAGTCTTCATGTTTCTTAGATCTGTGACTCATTATATCTGTTATAAGTATTTTTGAAATGTTTTGTTTTTCATCTGCATGTTATAAAAGGAGGTAGGTTTGGTGCTCAGTGGGAAGGCAGACTTGTTACACAGTGACATCACTTATTTTCTCATTACGTAGCCTCACTTTAACTTCTCCTTTGTGTCTTGCAGAAAGGTTTAGGTATGAGGATTTAGTTTTTAAAAAAAATACTACAAGAGAAGTATGCATAAGAGATTAAAAAACTACACAGTGACATAAATGAACTAATAAGGTAGCCAGTGTGTGCTGCCAGTTAATGTAGGGAGCACAGGAGCATTTGCCAGATAAACGCATAGATAGTAATTGCTATGATATCCATTTAAATGGCATATTACCTAAAATTTTGTCTAAATCCCTCCTAAATGTTTTCATTTGTTCTCTATTCAGGTTCCAGTCCATTGGATCAAGTTCATTCTTCTTTACCCAGTGAACCTAAATTTGAAAAAAGTGAAACAGAAATTTCCGCTCATGGCACAGAAACAATTGAGAGCAGTCCAACTTTTGCTGTAGTAGTACATCATAGTGAGGAAGGCATGGAGGCCTTAGGAAGCAGTAAGAATGTTCATAGTCACTCTGAGGGAGGAGAGTACACTCTGGGAGCTTGTAATGCCTCAAGCGTCCAAAATAGAATTACATTTGTTCATTGTAACTCTTACCATCATCCAGTCAGCAAATGTGGGGAGGATAATGACCATCTTCGATTTTCTGCAGAAATTGTGGAAGGTGGTACATACCAGGATGCTTTAGGCAGTACAGTAATTGTGTTGGAAGATAAAGAGGCAGGAATATATGCAGGTCTTTCGCCATCACTTCCCTCTTTTAACAGTGAAATAAGTGATGAATTTGAAGAGTTAGATCCAGCGTCTTTATTGAAAAGTTCAGGTGATATTGAGTTTGTCTTTCAGAATGGCCAGGAATTTCAGAGGTCTTCAGAAGATGTTGTTAGAAAGGAACAGGAAGATAGTGTTGACCGGGAAACACAGACAGAAAATTCAGTTGAAGATCTAGCTTGTATTACAGGGCATATTTGTAGTGAACAAAATCCTGGTGACAGGGACAAAAAGCATGGAAGTTCTCTTGAACAGGTAGTGAGGCCAAAAGTTAGGAAAGTGGTCAGTTCAGCCCAAGTGGACCAAGAATTAGGTTTTAACCGGCATGAGGCCAAACAAAGAAGTGTTCAGAGATGGAGGGAGGCTTTGGAAGTTGAGGAATGTGGCTCAGATGACCCCATAATAAAATGTGAAGAGTATGACGATGGAGAGCATGAGTGTATGTTCTTGGGTGCACCTTTCTCAAGAGGAACACACCACATCTCCTGTGAAAGCAGAGCTGCAGCAAGAAGGCAGGAACTGCAAGATAATGGCTTTTGGAATGGCTGTGGAGATTATTACCAGCTCTTTGACAAAGATGAAGATAGGTAAGGCCTCATGCAGTGTATTGTCAGACTGTGTGGTGATCAAAAAGGATTTATTGCCAATTTTGTGATATTTGGTTGATGAGCTATCAGATATGATCAAGGAATTAGATATTTGACTTATTAGATAGTTTTACTAAATTTAACCATCCATAAAAACTACTAGTTAGAGTTTTTCACAGAAACTTTCTTTAAGCCCTCTCCTTCCTTCTTTAGTTCGTTCCTTCTTTGCTTCCATCCTTCCTTCCTGTCTGTCTGTGACAGGACTTCCCTTTGTAGTTAAGGTTGGCCCTGGACTCACTGTCAGGCTGGCCTCAAATTTGTGGTAATCTTCCTACCTCTGTCCTGAATGCTGGGATTTACAGGGATGAGCCACCACGCCCAGCTCATAGTTCATAGAAATTAATAGATTGAAATAACAATTATTAGTTCTTAGCAAAGATAGAGATGCTAATTATTTCACTTCATGATATTTCAGTGAATGAAATGTACATATTTATGTGTTAAAAAAAATCTTTGTTCAATTAGGCTAAACTGAAAAAGTGATTAAGAGCATAAAAAGTATTTATTGATAATATTGCATTAACTTTGTGAATAGTTATATTATCCATTTCCCTTTATTATTGGTTGTTCTTGTTGCTCTTCCTGTTACTAACTTCATGTAATTTATTTTTATTAGCCTTTTAAAATTCTAATTAATAACTCTGTGGTAGGTACCATTCTTTATCCTATTTGTAGATAAGGAGATTCAGGCACAGAGAGTTCACTAACTTCTTAACGTCATAAAGCAACTGAATAATAGAATTGGACTTCTGAGTACTTACCTATTTCTTAGTGCCACAGGCTGTATTCTTTAAACCCTGTTACTGTGCTGTTTTCAAGAGACTGTATAAGTTAAAATAAACATTTTAACCTGTTACAAGACAGATTTCTTTTTTACCTAAGCTATAGGCCAGCATAGAAATTAATTTTTTTGCACAACTGCTAAATTTTTATTACCTCAGGCTTCGGACTTTGATGCACCTTTTAAGCACATTGCAACACCAACCAACACTGTTCAATTACAATGCAGTTGCACGATTGACTAGTAGAAATAGTTGTACATTTTTGAAATTAGAAAGTATTATGAAGGAGAAAGTTTAGCATTTTAAATACGAATGCAGTTTATTCAATCTATTTCATCTAATAAATAATAAATGTTTTATTTTCCTAGGAAATACGAATTAAACTGCTATAATATGGTAGGTATAATTTATAGAAAACAATTGAAATGTAATTTGTGTTGCTGTCTTAAATTTTGTAAATTTGAAGACATGGTTGAAAATTTTTGTCTGCATTATTTTAAGCTAAGGATGATGTTAGTTAAAAATTTTGCCTAGTTTTTATTTTTCCAAGGCTTTATCCAAAATCCACAAAATTCTAAAAGCAGAAATTGGCCACAAAATCTGACCTGATGTTGACTTCCTTAATAGCTGGTCTGGAAATGACCTAAAATGAGGTTCTTTTTTCAATATTCCTACATTTTGCTGCAGAGAGAGTATGTTTTACTGTTTGCTGGTCTAGACATCACTGGGTGTTGTTAAGCAACATTTCTAATCCTTGGAGGAAAGTATCTAAATTTCACAATACATTTGGCCCTATGATTTTTTTCCTTGGACTGTGAATCTCTGTTAGACCTCTAGGTTGGTATTATAAAGAAAAGGAATATGCTTTGATAATTTTTCTGTTTGCAAATATAAGTATCTGTAACTTTCTTGATTATTTTTTTTTTTTAAGACATGATCTTGCCTTGTGGTTCAGGCTCCCCTTGAACTCCTGAAAAGCTCCTTGCCTCAGCTTCCCAAGCACATTGGATTACAGGGGTACACCATCACTCCTGGCACTTCATTGCTTCTTGAAAGAAAATTTAGCTTGGCTATACTTTCACAAAGCATTATGGAGACACTAATCAAAAATCAGAACCTCTTAATTTTTGCTCGCTTTTTTTTCTCAGATCTAACGTGTAATGAAGTCTATTAAATTTTAATGTTGTTGGCCAACCCTAAGAGATTGACCAACAAGATTATTGGCTCCTGATTTCTCAGTTTATTTCTTTGTCACTGAGGGAACTGTGTGACATAGTTCTTTGCCTAGAACAACTCTTGTGCTTTATTATAAGGTGTTTTCTTAAAGCTAATATGTCATAGTTACTTTTCTTCTTGCTGAGACAGAATACCTAACACCTACAAGTTAAAAGAGGGAAGGTTTGTTTTGGCTCATAATCTGTAAAAGTTTCAGTTTAGTTGGCTGGGTCCAAGGCAGGGTAGCATGGCAGAGGCCCATCACAGAAGAGAAACAGTCTGTAGCAGGGAAGGCAGGAGGCAGCCGTAGAAACAAGTCTTGTGTCCCATTTTATCCCACCCCAGGTCACAAGCCCTTTGTGTGGTGCCACCCATCCCCAGGGTGGGACTTCCCATTACCAAACCCAGAGCTGTGATAAACTAATTAGTGAATTACTGTAGTACCACATTTGGAGGAGCATAGAGATAGAAGCCATAACAGTATACTTATTTGTAGATTTTTGTTAAGTAATATATTAGCATCATGAACAATGATAGTCTTTTTTTAAAATCAAACAGACCATGTAGATAGGAAAATGCTCATAGTTAACAAACTGTTCTTTCAGCTCATTAGTAATATATTGACTTACAGAACTCAGTATATACCAAAATAACAGAACTAGTTTTGTAACATTCTTTTTTTAAAAAAAAAAAACTTTATTTTAGGTTTTTTGAGATAGGGTCTCACTTTGTGGTTCAGGCTGGCCCTGAGCTCAGCTTCAAACTCACATCACAGCAAGCCTCCTGCCTCTGCCTCTGCCTCCCGAGTGCTGGGATGACAGGCGTGAGCCACCACGCCGCCCGGCACTGTGGTATGTGGTACTGGTTGCTGCTGGTTGTGAGTCTCCACGCCCAGTATGGTATGTGGTTACCGGGGAATTGAACCCAGGCCCTTGCGCTTGCAAGACAGGCGCTGGAACCACTGAGCTAACTCCCCGGCCCGTTTTGTAACATTCTTTTAAGACCCTAAAATACACTCAAAATACTAAAAACATTTAAGTTTTTTTTTTTTTGAGAATCACAAAGTAAGTTCTGAATGATAATGGTTCCACCTTGGACTGTTCTTGCATTTATATGTAAAAGCCTTCATATATTTTGAGACCTTATTTCAGTTGTCTGAACAGTTTAAAAAAGTACACTATTTCTGTTTCCGGTGATTTACCCTAGATGCTTGCAAAGTACTGCTGTTGCCAGGGTGCCTTTAACATGGTACCAGCTGAAGGTAGAAGTTGAATAGCCGTATACACTTGGTTTCACCTTGCCCTTGTTCGTTTACCTGATGTTTTATTGCCGTCCTCTTCTATTGCTTTACTGTTGCCATGTGCAGCTCCGACACTCTGAGGAATGCAGAAGTAGGAGACAGTTACTGTACTTTCTGAGTTTCTGTGTTTTACATAGAGCTTCTTAATTTAGGTTTAAAGTTTTGTTTGGTTTTGTTGTTTAGTTTTTTTTTCTACTTTGTAAATCTTAAATATACTTGGAAAAGATTTTGAGTCATGTTTATATTATGAAGATTACAGGTAGAACACTTAGCAAGAACATAACTAAAATTCATAGACATTTTTAGCTATGGGAACTTTGACTACTTTTAAAGTGTATGGATTATATATTCTTTATAAGTAAAAAAGTATTTCAATGAAGTCGTGATTAGCTTCTTTCCTGTAAAATTCTAAGTGGTCATTATTTAATCACACCTAAATCTTATACCCTGTGGGATAAGCATTGGAGCTGGATACCCTTGCTCTGAGCTATTTGACAGGAACTGAATACCACCTATTAAATTAGAACTGCAGGGAGAATTTTAATAGGCTACATATAATCACCAAACTTGGAATTAAACCAGAGAGCTAAGGTTAGCACCTTGATCTTTTGAAATATACCCAAGAACTTAAGTGACTGAGGATAAGATACTAAGTTAAAAAAAAAAAAAAAAAAACAGCAAACAAACTTGCAGTAATGCTAGCACATTTTAAACTTGGGCCTAATTGTTCTGAAGAGAGGCATGCCATGTACTGACGATTCAGACTGTGTGAGGTTTCTTTCAGAGTTTGTCTGTCTCTAGGACGTAGCCTTGCTTGACAGAGAAAACAACACCACCACAAACCATGTTTAAGAGCAAACATCTGAATAAGCATTAGGGATATTGGGAGAATAAGGTGAGTATTAGCTGTTTAGTTTATTTCAAGTTATTAAAACAAGATTCATTGGCATTTCTTAAGTGCCAGGTTTCATTTCAGGATTTCTGTTAATGCAGTTAGGATTTCTGCTCCGTGTTGTTTAACAGTCATGGAGAAGACAGAAATGTACCGATTCCTTGTTGTAAAATCAAGTGAAGCTTCTTCCCTGTTTTATGTTAGCTAGAAGCCAGGAAGAATTCTCTCCTGATGAGCAACAAATAAAACATCTGTGAGTAACCAAAACAAAGATCTTGAAGCACATGTTAGAATATTTTGTCAAACTTTTTTATATTGTTTTCAAGTTCATAGACTTATAGAGGTAAATTAGGGATAGATGAGATTTGTTCTTCAGGTATGCTAAGGTGTTAGAATTATTAAGGGAAAAAAAGTAAGAGGCAGGCACGATTAAAAAAAAACAACCATCTGGGTAAATTAAGTAACTTTATATTTAACATTTTATTTGTATCATTTTATTGCATCGCAGTTACATGGTAATAGTGGTAAAGCATCCCAGAGTGTTTACGTTCTGTCAAACATTTCACTTTTCCTTAGGCTCCTCTATAGTTCAGTTTCATAAGAGCATATGATAAATACCAGAAAAGATGAACCAATCATTTCATTTGGAGGTTAGGAAATTTCAGATTGCTTTTGGTTGTATTTCAGTATTTTACTTCTACCTGGGATTTATACATGAAGTATTTTTGTTCCTCTGCAAGTCACGTATAATTGTGTTTCATGTGTGAAAAAGGTTTCTTTGGGGCCAGGGATTTAGCTCAAGTACCACACCTACTTTGGGAGCACAAGGGACCAAGTACCCAGTACTTTTCCCCAGTACCACCAAAAAAAAAAAAAAGATTCTATGAGTCATGGTCCAGTATGTAAAGGAGGTAACAAGTAAGTCATTGTTGCCTGCTTTTGTCTCTCTTAAGTGCCAACAGAGGTAATACCAATGAAAGACCATATGAAGATCAAAGAGATAATTTTTACTTAACGTTTTCTAACTCACCTACCTTTAAAATACAGAACAGCTCTAGCTCTTCTCCAGTCACTGTGTCTGCCCTATTTATTCTGTTACTCACTATAATTGAAAAGTTATTTTTTTTTTCTTTTGTTTCCTTTTGTGTATTTGAAGTTTTAGTTATCCTCAGACTCCTCTTCTGCTTCCCTCAGCCATGTGAAAAATGCTGTGACATATTTCAGGGCCACGCCCTTCCCACTCTGCTCTGCGGGGTCCTTGCTGCTCTCCCACTTGTAGAAGGCATCCTCAGAGATCACCTCCTCATCATACAGACAATCAAAAAACATCCGGAGCAAATTGGCAGGTTGATCAAGTTTTACTATTGAAGCTTGTAGTGCGTAAAGTGCTTGCAGTTCCTTCTCTGTGTCTGAGTCTAGGTACTTGAGTAAGATCGGCACTCTCTGCTTGATCACAGCAGTGTCCACTCTATAATAGCTGCTTTACAAACAGCTGTCATTAAAGCTCTAAGGAATGTAGGTGAACTCATCTGGCTCTCATCTAGATTAGCCTCTACCCAGTCAAAGATCTGTTCATCATTCGCTTTCTCTTCAATAATGAGTTTCTCGAGCCGCTGATACAACTCGTCAGCAGAGAGTTCTTTCTTTGAAAGTGCTTCGGGGGAACAGGACCTGTCAGACTCTAAAAAGTCCAACTTCTGCTCCAAGAGAAAATTATGTACATCTCTCCCTTCTGGTAAAAAGTCCTGCCAGCTGAGGTCAGCCTCCCTCCATAAGGCTCCCACTTTCTTATGGCTCATTTGTTTGCATAGAAGGTGCAATATTTCAGAAAGCAAGATCCCAGCTCTTCCAACAGGAAGTAAAGGTTTGCTAAATTCTATAATAAGTTCTCTCATGGAGATTCCACCTTCTTTTAACATGGGGGTCACCAGCTCAGCCAGGTACAACCAAATATGAGGAATATCAATGGCCATATCATCTGCCTGAAAAGTTATTTTTAAGTGTTTTCTTTTTCATTCTTTATACTTTTGTCTCTCTTAGTGAGAACTTTGTTTCTGGCTTCCTGGAAATATTGAAATAATTAAATGTGAAAATTGTTTTCTCTCCTCCATATTAGAATGTTATTTCTCTTCCAATTTTAAAATTTCTTCTTCAGTGAACTATATGTACAGGTATTTCTGACACCTTACTTTATCTGTGTCCTTCCCTCTACCTCTCAGGCATGAATTTTTCTGAATCCCGGGGAAATCCTTCACTTTAACTTATTCTCTCCATTAGATACTTGCCTGTTAGAATTTTCCCTTCCACCGCTGAATTTATGGAATAAAATTTGTACATTCCCTGTTTCTAGTCTGTCCCTCTTGTTACCCAATTAAAATCCAATTCCTAGTATTCTTTCTTTATTCTGTATAGTTTGTTCGGTGATTTCCTGATTTCCCCCATTCTTTCATCTTTTCTCAGTACCTATTTATTTCCTTTGATTTCTCTTGTTATAATTCAGGCTGCTTAGTTGTCTTTTCCTTCTTCAGTTTTTCTCCCACTGGCTTATGTTAATATCTTTTTTACTATCTTTGGATTCTAGAGGTCTGCAAGCTTGTTCCTAGGGATAGTCACATAATATTTTAGACTTTAAGGCCCAAAACATAAAGGATATTCATGTAGGAACTTATATGACCATTTTTTATAACCATTAAATGTGTAAAAAAAAAATCTCATTTTCTAAATCATGAAAAAATAGATAAGTGACCTAATATGACTAATCTTGGGGTATAGTTTGGTGATCTCTGATGCAAAGAAAGACAAAAGTTGGACAACCAGGAGGCTAATACTGTGGTTAAAGATAAACCAGAAGATGTAGAATAGGTTTTCTTTAGTAAGAAAAGGAGAAAAACAGTGGTCATAGTGGGAAATACATTAAAATTTCAAAACAGGTTGTATTGTGAAAGAGCCATTCCTTTTTGAAATGTTCACCATTTTCCACAAATTATCCCAAGTATTTTGTATGTAAACACCACTATAGACTTGAAGAGTGAGTATGAGTATCTTCACTTTGGGCTGGGGTTGTGAGTGAGAGAAAGAGCATGTACCCAGCAAGCACAAGCGTTTGATCCCTGCACCAGTTTACAATGAGCGAAAATGAGCTGGCGAAATTAATGGCCTAGGGTTATATCACTAGTAAGAGTCTAATGATCGAGTTTTCTGACTGCAAGCCAGAAAAAAAGCCCTATCCGAAACGGTATTCTACCACCAGTGGCAAGAAAAGGTATCTGTGGGTGCAGTGTTCACCTGCTTCTAGTTATAGTACTTTGCTTCTTCTATAAAGAAATTGCTCATGGTGATTTTCACTGATCTGTTAAATAGTAGAAAGATCTTAAGCTAGTTGCATGATCTCCTCTGACTAAACTTCTAAGCCAGTTTAGAGCTTCAGAGCCACAGAGTAGTGCTAAATTTGAAATTTGTCATAAGTACTAACATTCATAATGAAGTAGAAATTGTTCAAATACTAATTTTTATCACTCAAACAGAAATGCAAAATAATTCTGAAATACAGTAGAAGGTATTCATTGTTGGCCTTTTTCATACAAACTAGAGAGAACTAAATGTTCTCTATTTAAATTTGTGAGATTACACAGTCTTTAGTATCTTCCAAGAACTTAAAAGCACTCACTCACTATTTGTGCTTCTTGGAAACTACTGGTAAATTATTAAACTATGACTTTGCATTCATTGAAAAGGAAAATTCCATTGACCAGTTACACTTAGTTGAGCTTTTTGAGCAAAACTAAACAGAAACAGTTTCTCAATCAGCAGTTCCCAAACAGCACTTGTTCTGAGAAATTCTGCCTAACACAATCAGACAGAATTTAGGAAGATGAAGGTGCAACATAGAAAACAATTTAATTGGCTACACCTTAGTCCACCAACTGGTGAGTTGGTTACAGCCTAGTTAGTAAATTGTCTCTTATAGCCAGTCCGAGCTCACTGTGCTTAAGCTACATACAGTACTGTATGTATTTGGTGTGTTGAACTCAATTCAACTTCCTGATTCAAATCTATGGCCTCCAGAATTTTATCACGTAAAAATTTTAACACATACAGAAAATAAATTCAGTGTTAAAGAAGCAAGTCTGAATTAGTCTGAATAAGCAAGTGGTTCAGTCTATAAAATAATTGCAAAATAAGAACAATAATATTCAGGAGGATCTTAACAGAAGAGAGGTCCGATGTAGTCCTAAAAGGGGGAAAAAGATCCAGTGATTGTGCTAAGAAGATTAGTTGTGGAAAAGTTCATGCTTTGGAAACAGTTTTTAGAATGGAACATTCATGTAAGGAGAGGGTTGGGTATAAGAATATACTGAGATCATATTATAGTAAAACAACACTCACCAGAATGGTGGCGTTACTCAGAGAAATGTAACTGGTACATAGATAGTGTTTATTTAATTTCTGAGTAATTATTATTGTAATTATATTATAGATATATAATATTATATTGTTATTATATAATTACTGAGTAATTATTATTATTTACTGAGAATCTTAAAATATGCTTAATACTTCACACCTGAGACTTAAAGGATATCATTCGTGAGGTGACCAAATATTTTTCAGTAAAAAAAATTATTAAAGAAATGATTTGCTAACAGTTACTTGTGGTTATGTTACTTTCCAGGCACTCTTCAGGTGATTCATATTAACTCACTTGCCCCTCAGGTGAACCTAATACTCTCTTGAATAGTATTCACACATAGTGGGAGTGGTTTTCTGACTCTAAGCCAGCTCTTACTGATACGGTATTTTGCAGAGCTTCATAGCAAAATAAAAAAACCAGTTCAATAAGTGCCTTTAAACTATTTCCTGTGTTGGACTTTAATACTCATGTAAGTTTAGAAATGGTTTATTTGTTCCTAGATAATTATTTGGGTCACAGAAAAGTTTACATAATTCATACATCTTTGGCTCACACCCAGTTGAAGAACATATTTTCGTTGCTATGTCTGCTGTCCAGGATAATTGTGCCCTGCTGTCCATTATTTACTAAAAATTGGAAGTTTGTTTCATTTTGCTACTTCTAACAAACTCAGCTGAGATTAGTGATTCTGTTTATTAATAACATCTTGATCTTTTGATTTATCTGTCAGAGGAATCTAGGTATTTGGAACAGTGCCATCGTCAAAAATTGTAACTTTCTACCACTTACCATTTCTTCCCAGAATACATACTTATCCAAAAGTTAAATGGAAAGTAGAAATCTTTCAGGAGATACTTGACCAGAATGTTAGCACATTTAAGACTCATTTTCAGTATTGATCAGAAATACCTTAGCCTTTTGTACTATAATGACTGATTCTTTAAGACTTAAGTAAACTAACCAAATTAGTTAAAGTTAAATATAATCAAAAATAATTTTCCCAGAGCTTCTTTATTAATCCTGTTTATTGTCCCTTCTGTTTCCTTATATCATTTCTTTATTCTTTCTTTGCATTCCATTGAATTGGAATATTTCTTTTTCATTGTCCTAAGGATTTCAGTGCAGATTTTTCAGTGATCCTTTTCTTTTGAATACTGGGATCAAACTTGGGACCTTCTGTTTGCGAGGCAGGTGCCAGAATCACTGGGCTAAATCACTCAGTGATCCTCTTTATACATTTGAATATTCTCTCTATTAAAAGTGTGCACTTATTATATATGTATTCATGCAAGTGTGTGTAAAAGGAAGAAAACAGTTACAATTTGACTGCCTGCTCATACTGGAAATTTTTTCATAGAAAAAATTGTCAGAATTACAATTATGAAGTTGTTCCACTCAAGTCAATTGAACAATAAATCTGTTATTTATTCCATTTATGATTAGCAGATCATGTTAAAATTTTATGTAGAAATGTCAAGTCAATATCTAGGGACCATGGGAAAATGTATCTCTGAAAGAAAAAATAAAATGATAGATGCTGTGTCTTATATTCATTTGCATTGCATTCTACCCAGAATACTTACTCTGTATGTTTTAATATCAATAAATTGAATTTTTGACTTGATTAAACCTGTGTGGCATCAGCAGGGCCTTCTATACTGTGATGCCTTCTTAGTACTCAAAAGGATAAAAATAACTGAACGTGTACCAATAGTTTCTTCCGTTTCTGATCTCATATATAGTTCAGAATGCAGTGACGGGGAGTGGTCGGCTTCTTTGCCACATCGGTTTTCTGGTACAGACAAAGATCAGTCCTCCAGTGATGAAAGCTGGGAAACTCTGCCGGGAAAAGATGAGAACGAGCCTGAGCTACAGAGCGACAGCAGTGGCCCCGAAGAGGAAAACCATGAGTTATCGCTCCAGGAAGGGTATGTCTGACAGAGAGAGTGATTTATTTTTATAAGTGTTGTACAAGAATAGTATGCGGCACATCCACATGCAGAATATACAGTGAATTGCTTTTGTAATCCTTATCCAAGGTCAGTAGGCTCTACTGATTTTTTTTTATACTTTTGTTATTTCTAAGGGTGCAATTCAAAATATTGTTTCATTATCATCTTTGTGTTGTAACATACACTTTCATCTTCCTTGAGAAACTTTGGACATTTGAAAGATCATTTTGTTGTATTGCAAATGAGTAAATTTAGAGCTGCCCTTGCAGTATAGTGGCCAAGAAATGTGCACAATTCTCAAGAGGGAAACTGCACAGAACAGAGCGGGAGGTATAGACATGGAGTTTCAATGTTCCTACGGAGTACACCAGATGGTGTCTCCGGAACGTCAGTGGTTGATGTTCTTGACTCTTCCTGATTTTAATAGAGATGTTCTCAGGCTGTGGGTTGTTGAGTTTATACTGTGTAAAAGCAGATAAAATTTTTTTCTTTGTGTGCCAGTCTTTGTTGCAGCTTAGTCATAGGCAATATGTGAATGGAGGTGTGCAGTTGTGTTCCAGCAAAACATTTGCCAAAATGGTGACAAGCTGGAAAAGAACCGGTTGCCATGTTTCACCAGCCTTTGTTCTAGCATTTCCACTGTAAGAATGATTCTGGTTTAGGTTGATTTTTATACATAGATTCTATTTAAAACCACATAGATTCTTTTTGAAACCACACTAAGGAAATATCCACATTATATGGTTTTGTGGGTTTCTAGCAAAAGTTTGTTGGGTTTATTAAAGTCTTTTCAGCGTCAGTGGAAATGATTGTAATGATTTTTCACTTTTGGCCTGATCATCATGGGGAATTATTCTGTTATTTTGCTAATATTCACCTTTTGAAATAAACCCAACATGATCATATGGTCATGGTTTAATGTTAGATTTTGTTTATGCTATTATGTAGAGCTTTTATATTGCGAATAAGTGAGCATTGTTTCTAGATTTTTGTTTTAGTATCACTTTTGATACTTTCTTTACCTTAAAAAAAATGCCCTTTTTTGAATCTGCATCTGTTGTGTAAATAGCTTTTGTGCTCTTTTAAAGGTTATTAGTATTTGTGAAACTGGACTCAGCAGAGAATATGTTTTTATTTTAGTGCATATTTGTAATGTAAAATAATGAGATTATTTTCATCCTTATTCCTCTCCCCCTCATCCCATTCCCCATTTCTAAAATTCTACCTTCTAAGTTATTTGTCGGCTTTCCTTTATTTACTTTAGATTGCTTACAGTAGAGAAAACATGCAATGTTTAACTTTCTGGTCTGGCTTATTTAGCTTAACATAGTTTTCCTCAATTCCATTATCCTGAGGAGTATCTTTTCTTTTACTAAGTAGTTTGTTCTAAAGCTTAGTTCTCGCGAGATCTATTTTGATAAGTTGTGTTTTCTTAGAAGACACTCCTCTTGGATGGTACTAAAATTTGTACTTTTCAGACTATGTAAATTTGCAGCTAGAAATTGTGTAAGAAAATCTGGTAAACATGTACTGCAAACACACACTAATAATAAGAAATTTATCATTATTAATTTTCTGAACTGAGTACTCAAGCAAAGTTAAGAGTCTATAGTCAAAAACTTGACTCAAGGTGGTGAGAATATTGAGTCAGTCTTCTTTACTGTAACTTTGTTTTATGTTAGTGGTATCTAAAAAACCATGCCTTTTCTTGTATCTTCTGCTATTTAAATAGTGTATTTATTCCTTTAAAAGTTGTTAGTATTTGTGAAATTACTTGGGCTTGATGGATATCTTTTTTTTTTTTTTTAATTAGTGCAAATTTGTGTACATCTGTAACTCATCACAGTATCCCTTTAAAGGATATTACCCCATTTCCAGCACAGATAATCAACACTGAATGTTTTCTATCCTATCTTTTGTGCTACAGGTATAATGAAGCATATATATAGTGTAAACTGTTTACTACATTGTTATCATTTGTTTATACAATAATGTTTTAGTAAGATTTAATTGATAAAAGCATTGAATATATGCACACATTAGAAGATAGTCTAGTCAAGAAAGACAGTAAACTGTTCAAACACTGTAAATTACAGGCTGTGGTGCGTACTGCCATGGAAACAAAGTACTAATGTGCTAAAAGGAAACTGCTAGGGAACTACATTAATTAGAGTGGTCTGGGAGGATGGCTCAAGATTTTGGTTAGGTTTTGTTTTGGTTTAGTTTGGTTGGTTTTGGTTTTTTTGAGACAAGATCTTACTCTAGCCCAGGCTGGCCTAGAATTTGTAGTGATCCTCCTGCCTCAACCTCTAAAGTGCTGAAATAATGGGCATGCACCACCATGCCCAGCTAGTTTCTTTTTTTTCTTTTTTAATTAGTGTATGTCTATAATTCATTTATCTTGAGGAATTGATACATATGCATTTGGTCTTTAAAAAGCAAATGACTTTTGAGCTGAGATCAGAAAAACAAGAATAGTTAAAGAGCTTTCTAGGTAAGGGAAAATTAAAAACATTGAAAAGGAAAAGGCTTGATGCAGGTGGTGGGGCTGAAACAAAGACAGTATTAACAGATTCCTAGAAAAATAAATTTTACCAAAACTTACTCAATAAAAAAGAAAGTCTGAATAATCTTAGAACTATTACAAATGTGGAATGAATTGTTTAAAATCTTCTCATGATGAAAACAACTGACCCAGATGGTTTATCTAAATTATTTTAAATTATACTTTTAAGGATCATGTCATTATACTCTTAACAAAAATTCTTCTGAGAAATAGACAAAGAACTACTCCCCCAACTCATTCTGTAAGTCTAGTATACGTAATCCTGTAAGCCTATTTCATTCATTAAAATAGGTGTTAAAATATTAAGAAAATTATTGAAAATCTGAATTTTTAAAATCTATTTTTTTAAAATGCCAATCTGAGTTTACTCCAAAAATGCAAGAGTAATTATTGTTCACCATATTAGCAGAATATAGAAGAAAGTCCATATCACAGACTATAGATACAGTAGAAAAAAATCATTTAGCACTGTTCAGCACCTTACCTATATGATAAAACAAAGCTAGGATTAGAATGGTGTTTCTTTGACCAAGGATATCTGCAAAATCAACTCAGTAGAAATCATTCTACTAAGGAAGTATTAAAAATTTTCTTTCCTTAGATTTAACTTGTTAATAAAAGAATGCTTAGCAGTAATGTCTTTATAACCATTGTTGTAGATACCTTAGCATGGAATACTGGAAAAATAACAAAAGACAAAAAGATAAAATGGAGAAGCTGGGCCTAGTGATGCACGCTGTTATCCCAGCACTCAGGAGACCGTGGCAAGAGGAGCACCACAAGTTCAAGACCAGTGTAGGCTACATAGCACAAGGCCAGCCTGAACTACACAGTAAGACTTTGTCTCAAAAAAAACCTGAAACATTTATTTATACAAACATACAAAGTACACCAAAAATATGTAAAATCTTCAAGAAAAGAAATGTTCGTATAAATGTTGTAATACCAAGTTTACTGACAATCATAAGATTAGTATGAGTTTGGCCTTGACAAGTATAAGAGCTGCTGGAGGTGCTGACCATGAGCTTGTAAACATTTTGCAAACAAACATTTTGTAAACAAAATGTTTACCATGAGCTTGTAAACATTACATTGTATGGCAAATTGCTGCTTGAGTAGTCTTGGACATTGAGATTGCTGTATATCAACTCTCAGTTTCTTCTGTAAGGACCAGCGGTGTAGTGGATTTTCTGTGATACAAGACATTCTCTAGGGTCCCCTGTATGAGGATTGCCATCTGTTGTAAAAACAATCTCACTTATTTTTCTTTTACTGAAATGTGTATACTTTTTGAGAGGAATACGTACATAGAAGAAAAGCAATTTGCTTTAAATGTGTTTGAGAGGTTTTGAGGCATTTATAATCATATACCCCCATGATGATATTTGTTCCTGCACTTAAGAATCTGTCTGTACTGGGCCAGGGATATAGTTCAGTGGTTCTGGTGCCTGTCTTGCAAGCACAAGGGCCCAGGTTCAGGTTGATCCCGAAACCACATACAATACTGGGCGTGGAGACTTACACCCAGCAGCAGTCAGCACCACACACCACAGTGCCGGGCGGCGTGGTGGCTCACGCCTGTAATCCCAGCACTCGGGAGGCAGAGGCAGGAGGATTGCTGTGACGTGAGTTTGAGGCTGAGCTCAGGGCCAGCCTGAACTACAAAGCAAGACCCTATCTCCAAAAAAAAAAAAAAACTGTATATACTGTAAGGAACATGTGGATAACATGTACAGTATCCCACTGCTTATGTCTCTGTAGAAACATAATCAATGAATCATTAAAAAGCAGAACCAATGTATAAGGAAAATATATAGCCACAGATTCCTTGTAGATATTCATAACATGTTACATACTGTTTAGATTGAGAATCATTCTTACTTTAGTTTTGTTGAGTATAAAGAATATATAGATTTAATGATTTCTTATAGTTATTTTTACCAATATATTTGAGTTTTATATATCTGAAACACAGAGTACCCGAGTCATTATGGTGTCTGTATAACAGGAAAAAAAGGATGTCATGTGGTTTTTTTGAGAGTATGCTGGAAATAACAAATGTTTCCCAGGACTTTTCCAGGCTTAATCATTCAACTATTTTTTGAAAGCTGTTTTGCAAAGATTTGTTATTAACATTTGCAGCATCTGGGTAGAGAAGGGCCTTTCCTTGTGCAGCACTGCTGGAGGGTGAGTCACAGCAGCTGTGCCCTGTTTTAGAGGCACAGTGTCTTGGACAACCAAGGATATCACCGCATGTGAATTAGAGTGATGTGACTGATATGTCACAGTGAGAAAATCGGTTATTTAGAATTTTTAAACTTGATCTTACATTTTTATACCATTTGGCTTTAATTTTGCATTGTAACTAATTATGTTACACTAAAGGAAAATATCTGCTATCTATATATTACATATTAAAATTTCAACAGGATGAACAGAACTTTATTGTGTTCGTTTCTTTGATTTTACTAAACCAGCCATCCTAAATGCCTAATCCTGAAATCTTTTATTCTGCAGTGTCAGTTTAGTGTTGGAAATTACTTAAGTATAGATGAGTTTTAAGGATGTTTACTGTTGTTTGAATGTAGTTTATTGTTTTATATTGTATGTAGTTCATGCATGAGGCAGATCATGTCTTCATATATATGTTTGTTTTGTTTTGTTTTGTTTTGTTTTGTTTTTTTGAGACGGGGTCTCGCTTGTAGTTCAGGCTGGCCTGAGCTCAGCCTCAAACTCACATCATAGCAATCCTCCTACCTCTGCCTCCCGAGTGCTGGGATTACAGGCGTGAGCCACCACGCCCTTCACTGTGATATGTGGTACTGATTGCTGCTGGGTGTGGGTCTCCACGCCTAATATTGTATGTGGTTACGGGATCGAACCCAAACCCGGCCCTGTGCTTGCAAGACAGGCGCCAGAACCACTGAGCTAAATCCCCAGCCCCAAATATATTTAAAAGCTATTTAAATTTCCTTTTCTACCAAATAAATAATATCTTTTGTTCCTGTCTTCCTTTTTTACATTACTTTTATAGTTTATATTTCTATTTAAGTAAGGAAATTCCTCTTGTGTCTCATGTATTTTAAAATTACTTCTCTCAATTTGAGCATACTGTCCAGAATTCTGGTGCTTTGAGTATTTTCTGTAAAGTCGATATCGTCAAGTTTACCGATCAGTCTGTGGCTTCATGGTTTATCACTGTTTAGAATGACAGAATGATGTGAGATTTTTGTAAAATTTTCTTGCCTGATTATCCTATTATTTTTATTATTTTAATGACGGGTGATAGGTTGCACATGCGTTTCAGAAAAGTACAGCAGATATCTTCAATAGCAAATGGTGACATAGGAACTTAACTTCCCTCTCGATACTGTCCCATATAATTTATTGACATTCTTTTTTTCCTGTTTTGAATGCTGTATCTCCTTGATCTGTAGTACTGATTTGTCTCTTTATTTCTGTAAACTTAATACTCTAGAATAAGAAAATGATACTAAACAAAATGCTAAATACAAATGAATTGTGTCATTTAAATAACCAGAGTGGTATGGTAGCCAGTAACTGACTTCAACTGGTTAATAAGGAAGGCCCATCTAAAGAGATGTGATAATATACTCCATTCTGAATATCAAGAAGGGAGTAGCAATGTAAAAAATCTTGTTTAAGAAAAAAAAAGTGTAAAAGTGTCCAAGGTGGAAATAATCCCCATGCGTTTCAGTTAGGAACAGAGTGGGCGGGGAAAAGAGTGATAAAATGATGCTGGAAAAATGAGCTGAAAAGAAAGCGTGGATTGGATGGGATTTGTAGATCACTTGAAGAATTTGAATTCTGTTTGAACTGAAAGGAAACTACTCAAAAGGAGGGTTTAAAAATACAAATAATCAAAGGTGGATTTCTCTTTGTTTTTATCCTGCTAATGAAATGAAGCAGCATAGATAATTATATAACTCAAGTGTGTTCCTGTGTAGGAACTATCTCTAGACATACAATTCCATTACAGATTTTCTTCCTTTTAAAGTAGTTTTGCAGTTAAAGAAATCATGAAAGAACTTAGTACTCAAAGAATAGAATTCTTTAAAAAACAGTGTAGGGTGTGCTTTAAAATAGTTTTTATTCTTTAAATGTTTTTTATCAGGGAACAGACATCCTTGGAAGAGGGAGAAATTCCTTGGTTACAGTACAGTGAAGTCAATGAAAGCAGCAGCGATGAGGGCAATGAGCCTGCCAATGAGTTTGCACAACCAGAAGCTTTCATGCTAGATGGCAACAATAACCTCGAGGATGACTCCAGCGTGAGTGAAGATCTCGATGTGGACTGGAGGTGCGTACTAGAGTGTTCTTAGCACACCTGACTGCTTATTTAGAGCAGTGATTCAGGTTTCTAAACTATAGGAAGTGAATCTCTGACAGATAAGGGATATCCTGATGTCAGTTTTTTCTGTAGCTTAGTTTGGATGTCACACGTGACGTGGACTCTTTCTTTTCTCCTGGTCCTTTATCTCCCTGGAGAATTACCTTATATCCTTTATATATTTTGGGGACTTAAGATTTTCTGTAATGGAGTTTTAACTGGAAGAAAAGACAAATTCTTAAAAATGTATTTGTACAGAGAAGGCAACAGATACTTTGCTCCATTTTTGTTACTTTTTGGAAGAAAAACAGTTTAGAGCATGTACCTTTTTCCTTCTCTGCACAAATACGTTTTTAAAAATGTATCTTTTCTTCCAGTTAAATTCCATTCCAGAAAATTTAGGAAGCTAAAATTCACTTGAGTATTTTTTTTAATATCTCTCTGTTTCTGAAACATTTCTAAGACCACTTTTGTTTGTCAGTTTCTCTTTCTGTGTGTGTTAGAACTTCTTCAAATTTCTCTAGATGAGAAACTCACTAGCTATGTCCTTGAGGACCTTACCATTTCCTGTTCTCATTCCCTGAGAGGGTGTGGGTGGTGGGTGGGACCATGTGTGTGGAGCAGACTTTCATCAGTCATTGTGTGAAGGTAGAGGTGGAGTGCGATTGAAATTTTTTCATTGTAAATTCTTAATTTATCTAAGATTTTTTTTCTGACTTTCCAAATGTTCTGAAGAATCAGTGATTTTATCAGTGATCAGTGATTGCCTGAGCTTTACTGATCTTGATGTTTGTT
>PVIR01019396.1:0-32145 GCA_004026965.1 Petromus typicus
GTAACCACATAACAATACTGGGTGTGGAGACCCACACCCAGCAGCAACCAGTACCACATACCACAGTGCCGGGCGTGGTGGCTCACGCCTGTAATCCCAGCACTCGGGAGGCAGAGGCAGGAGGATTGTGATGTGAATTTGAGGCTGAGCTGAGGGCCAGCCTGAACCACAAAGCGAGACCCTGTCTCAAAAAAACCTAAAAAAAAAAAAAAGATTAGATTGCTTAAAAACAGGCATATAAAATAGTACATTGTTGGGCCCACTTTAATATATTCCTGTTTTATTCTCTTTGATGTTTTACAAAAGCATGCAAATTGAATTCTCTGAAATTTCATCTGAAAGTTTGCATCTACTACTATACAACAGAACTTTCTATAAATTACATTTTCTTTGTTGATAGCATCACTCTGAGAGTGAAAGAAATATGGGTTTGTAAATTATTGTCTTTTTCCAGAATTTCCCATGATTTTTGGTATGGCTATGTAAATTTGAGTGCATTATCTTAGTTGTTTTCTCAATGTTTACCAGGTGTTTTGTTTTGTTTTGTTTTGTTTTGTTTTGTTTTGTTTTATCTGCTAGGATCATCATTGTTATCTCATTGCCATTGTTTTTGAAGTCATATAAATTTTCCAAGGCATGTGATAAAACATAATAAACCCTTTGTGATATTATCTTACAATATCTAAAACTTTTAGAAAAATTAACTTTTACCTATATTATTTTGAATTTAATGTTTGACATATATACATATAATTTCTCTTATATTTAAAGACACAGTCTTTTTTTTTTTTTTTTTTTTTTTTTTTTTTGAGATAGGGTTTCGCTTTGTAGTTCAGGCTGGCCCTGAGCTCAGCCTTGAACTCACTGCAATCCTCCTGCCCCTGCCTCCCAAGTGCTGGGATTACAGATGTGAACCACCACACCCAGCACTGGGGTACCCAATTCTGTTTGTTGGTGGGTGTGAGTTTCCACACCTAGCATTGTTGTATGTGGTTACCAGGCCCTTGAGTTTGCAAGACAGGCACTAGAACCACTAAGCTAAATCCCTGGCCTGACACTGTCACCTTTTAAAAAATAAAGAATTAGAGACTTACTTTAGCAATGGCAATTGACATCTAAAGATGCTGAAAAAGGACCATCGTTTTTGCATCATAAAAGGCAGGAACCTCCTCCCAAGAAACTTAAAATGAAATAAAGCTGTCTTTCCAGCAGCCTCACAGATGCTAAAATTTGTCTTATCCTGTCATACACAGCAGAACTTTTGGAGATATTATAATGATGCTAACTAAGGCATAGAATTTCCTTTGAATGCCATTACTCCAAATTTAAAGGAAAAAAGACTTGGAGATTCTTTTTTGATGAGACCTTTAAAAATTAAAAAGTGATTTTGTGCTACTTCTTAAATGAGCATTAAAGAAGCAGAGACAGCGCTGTGTAGGTTAAGATATCACATGTCACAGACTAGCAAAAAACCTGGCGATACCTCAGGGACTAGTGACGCCTGTTCAGATGACAGCATGAAGCACAGCCTGACATCAAAATGTCTCAGCATCGAGTACCTGTGCTTCAGATACATCCTGAATTCTGCCTGACAACTTGCTTCATGTCTTCACATTTGCCATTTCTAACCAAGATACTGTCCCCAGGATACAGCAAATGATATAACCTCCATGATGCCACGCAAACCAGGTCATCAGACCCTAACTTCCAAGCCTCACTCCTTCCCACATCCCACAAGTCATCTTCTCCGCATTTCCTGGCAAACACTGACAGTCTCTCCTGCCCATTCTGTCTCAGGGCACATGTCTGTCTCCCAAAATTCAGATCTTTCTGTCTCAGTATTTTAGGCAAAACAACAGAGAAAGAAAGGACAGAGATAGACACAGATCAAGGCAGAGACAGAGACAGGGATAGGGAGAGACAGACAGAGACAGAGAGGTTGAGACTCACAGAAGTTCCTTCTTTAGACTCGAATTTTACTTCAATTTATAGTTCCACTTTTGTTCTTCTTTCTTTTAGTTTAATAATAATGAACACATAAGCCAACAACCCTTTACACAATTACAAAATTATTCATTTGAATGCAATGCCTAATCCACTAGTCTGATAACCAAACACCATTAAAATTGGCACTTGAAGTGAAAATTCTATTAGCCTAAAGTATAAAAACTGTGACTAATTATAGCATATTGGGGGCTGCTGGTAACATAAAGCACAGATACACTATGCTACATTTTTTAAACTATAAAACACCTGTATTTTGAAAAGGATCTTCCCCCAGGATTTTAGGTTAAGAACTGTAAACCTGCACTTTCCTTTAGATCTAACTCAATAGAAGAAAATGCAAATGTATTTATACTGCATGATTAATACTACAAAACCTGATGTTAAACTCCAGTAGCTTCTATTTTAAAAGATCTTCTATAGAAATGTGGCCTAATTCAAATTTCAATAGTACATTAAGGTGCATTAACATGTCTAGACATAGTTCATTTAGCATTTAATATTCTCAAAGAATATATCCTGATTCACATTTTCTTAATGAAATAAACCTTGATAATGCCTGCAAGAATTAAACAGGGCCAGGGAGTTAGCTCAGTGGTTCCGGCACCTGTCTTACAAGTGCAAGGTCCTGGGTTTGATCCCTGGGAACCACACACCACACTGGGTGTGGAGACTCACACCCAGAAACAATCAGTACCACATACCACAGTGCCGGGCATGGTGACTCACACCTGTAATCCCAGCACTCGGGAGGCAGAGGCAGGAGGATTGCTGTGATGTGAGTTTGAGGCTGAGCTCAGGGCCAGCCTGAACCAGAAAGCGAGACCCTGTCTTAAAAAACCTTTAAAAAAAAAAAAAAAAAAGAAAGAATCAAACAACAGACGGAATATGAAAACAACTATGTACGGTCTCTCCCTGCTAAGACTTTCATAGAGCTGTCTTCCCAGAAAGACGTGGCTATGAGGAGACACCACTGCTTTCCCAGCTTACTCAAGAGGTAAGTAAAAGCAAAGCGCTATCACTCATAAGTGAGGTCAAAGTTACAGGTAGATCCTTGTCAAAAATACTCCCAAAGTTCAGTGGACACCAGTATTTTCCCATATACACTAAAATGCCCACATTTATCACTATTGTTTTAGTTTAGAAAATAACTACCCCACTGCTACTGTGTAAAAAGTTTAAGGAAAAGATTTACTTTTATTATGTGTTAGGTTAGAGACGTCTTTAGGTGCCTCTTTTCACTCATCAATCACTGGGAGGGAAGCAGAGCAGACCTGTGTGAGCTATCAGGCTCTGAGGTTATGCCAGCTGGGATGGAATTTTCTTATGTGACCATATGACATGAATTACCTCTGAGCCTCCATCTCCTCATATCTTAAAATATCACCTACCACATAAGGTTCTTGTGAAAATGAAACGTGATTTTCCATGTAAACTGTGTTGGACACGAACTAAATATTCAACAAATGTGTAGGTAGTTGGATACAAAAATGCTGACATTTCATTATACTAGTGGAAGTATTCATTTGCTACCATTGACGTCAGCACTAGAAAGAAAGGAATAAAGATATTTCCACTCCTCTTCATCTCTTGGGAGATTCTGTTCACTAAGCTTTATCTCTTCCTACCAAGGAAAACAGACTAAGTTCTCATATGCCACTATTTCAGGTTACGAATTTTACCAAATATCAACAGGCACTTTTGAAAGACAGATAATGACTGACATTTGGAAAAGAGCTGAAGTGACAGAGAAGTGGGAGGGGGTAAAGGGTGTTTCAGAGAACAGAAAGTGGCTCTAAGTGCAGGGTGAAAAGTTGGAGGGAAAGGTAATAGTTGTGGAATAGTTAAGACTTTTCTACTGCAGTAACACCCAGGGAGGCAGACCTTATGTTCAGGGTTGAAAGATGGCATGTCAGGCAGAATTAAGTTCATAAAAAACTGTGTATGATACAGGAATTCTCACACGTGTTTCAACAGAGAAGGGATTAGAAATGTTAAGGCTTTTCTTCACCAGTGCCCACCAGTTCCGTTCATGCCACTAAACAAATAGGAAGATTCACAGACAAAGCTTGAGAACATGGGGGACGTGTGAGCAACAACCATATGGCTCAGTACTGAGGGACCACCATGGAGCCCCCAAGGCACCCAACTTGAACTTCCTAACATCCCAGCGAAATAGTCAAAACAAATGTTGACTTACAGAGCTCTATATTTTTGAGTATCTGGTGATTAGTATGAAGTTCATATCTACTTTACTCCTCTTAGTTACTTTATTATTTTGTACTACAATTGGTTCCAAGCTCAGGATATTCAACAGTAAACAAGACATAGCTACCTGTGAGGCAAAAATTTAATCAAGAGATAGACAATATGTCATCATGCAGGAAATATGAGACAAAAATGGATTCTAAAATACAATCAGCCATAAGGCCAAAGAAAGTCTCTTGAAGGGAAGATAAAGGTAAGGTATGAAAAAGAAGTAGTTCAATAAAGACTGAAGCAGTTATGCAGCCTGAGTGAGCACCATATTCAAGGCTCCACAGACAATAGGACAGAATTTAAGAAACAGTCAAGAATATAGACAGTGACTGGCTAAACTGGCACACAGAAAGCAAAAGAGTAAATGCTATGTGATGGGTTTCAAGGTAGGCTGAGGTCTGATGGCAGAGGGACATCTATGAACATGTCAGATGAACTAACAGGGTCGTTCATGGCTAAGTCACAATAGCTGGTGGTCAGGACAATAAAGAACAGGGAACTTCTCTCAACTCACCAACTCACCTCCACCCTTAGGAGCTGGAAAAGCAAAGACTAGACCGACGCAGAGAATGTTCAGTGGGGAACTCCTCGAAAAGATTGGAGCTCCTAACAGACCCAGGCAGAGTATTCCAGGGCTGATAACAATTACTCTAAGCCAAAGACAGTAAACCCTTGATTAAACAAACCAGCTCACTATGGCACGCATGCTGTATGTTCTCCACCACCGCTCTAAGCTGAAGGAATGGCTTCAGCAACCAGCTAGCCCTGAGAACGCACAGGAGCAGGGGAGTGATAAAGGACATCGTCACAGAAGCTGCTCCCATTTCCTCGGCAATACTATGTGGTGCAGTGCTGTGCACAGTCACATAACAGGGACAGGGGAATGCGAAGCACAGGGTGTAAATCCTGATCCACCCAATGTCCCAGCCACTCCACTCTGGATAAACTGCTAGCGTCTTTGAACTTCCCTTTTCTAACTAGGAAAACAGAGGAGATGTATATTCTGTTACGCTTTGTTGTTGGCAGAAACATAGCCAACTGGCAAAAGCAAAAGATTAATGATGAGTATGGTACCATGAAACTGGAGAGCAAGACACAGTAAATTCTCCTGAGAGAATATGGGAGCAGAACCTAGAAAGGGACTCTACATCTCATCCTCTTTATATTTGCTGCTGCACCCTCTGCTCTCCTAAGATGAATCTGACAGACAGCGGCCCCTACAGCCTCCAGGTTTACATTTTATTAGATACAGAGACTGACTCCTTTCTATGACTCTTAATTCCTCCTTCTGAGGAAATCATCTCGTTGGCCCAGTTCTGCTTCAGAAGCGGCAGGTCCCGTGCGCCCTCCGGTTTCCTGTAGCCTTCCTTGAGCCAGGAAAGATGATAAGAAAGGGGGTTAGGTCTAAAACGAGAATGTAGGTTGACAAGCTGCCCAGAGAGAATCCTCTATAGGAATATCTAACAAAAAGTTATGTCAAGGATTAGTCTGCTACATGTGCAGTAGCTAGCTAAAAATAACCTCTGGGACACTTATGAGGCCTTTTGTAAATATGCATTTCAACTAGTTATCCTGATAGACTAAAATGAATTTATCTGGGTAAGTATATGAATTTTTCTGTGTTTAATGCACTAATACCTCTTCACATGGGAATTTTTTGAATAAATCTCTACACTGGTAGTTCATATTTCACTATTATATTTTTAAAGAATACAATTGGGTTTACTATTTAAAATAGTTTATTTTTAAAAGACTGTGACAAATGTCCATGTTTCAGGAACCCTTAAGCAGTCTGGTGAGTGCAGAATAATAACTATCCATCATAAATCCAGAGAACACACTGGGAAACCTGAGCGGCCAGCATGTGATGTTAAAAAGCTGTAGTTGTCATTGAATGGGCCTTGTCATTAAAAGGACCTTGAGTTTGGTTCTCCAACGTTCAATAATTGCCTGAATGTCACATAGGTACTGTACTTACAGAACAACCAGATACATATACTGTGAATGATGAATTGTATTTGGACAGAAAAAGAATTGAATCTACAGGCTTTCCTATTAATCCATTAACCTTTCTTTTGAGAGTAAAACCAAGCCATCAACTTCTAGAAAGATGAATATTTGATTTATCTGAATGGATGTCCCTTTCCATACATTCCCTTCAAAAGACCTTGTTTTCCACAGCAATCAAATTCATGGTCACTAGTGATTGTAATCCATCCTTTGCAAAACAAACTACTAATTAAGTAGTCTAGTTGCTAAAATGTAATATTATATATTTAATGTGTTCTGGTTCTTTGAACTTTGGATCACCTTAGATTGATATTTTCCTCCCCCCAAAAGTAGCCCTTTAATCTTAGTTTGATCAGTATTAGTTCCTAAAATTCTATCATATTAGTTACACTTGGAATATACATTGAGTTGGTAAGAATATGATTTTGCAAAGCTAATTTATTGTTATGAAGACTACCACTTCTCCTGGTTGATGACAGAGCTACTGATGACATTTTTGATAAAACAACTGATTATGTTGCATTCAATCCATTACTTAAGAAGTATTCTTACTCTGAGTGATTTTCTAGGTGTTCTATGAAGATTAAAGGTGACTGAGGTATTGTCTCTCTTTTCAAAGAATTATAATCTAGTAGGGGAAAAAACATAGAAAGCTTTTAATAAACACTAGTGAACTCAGTGAATGGATGAATACAGTAGCTATCAAAAAGAAACGAAACACAGTATAGATATAGACAGACAAAGTAGGCTTTGTGCTTAGGGGAGCCTTGAAGGAGTAGGTTAAATTCCAGCTGGCCTTAGTGGACAGATGAAAGTCACCCTCCTGGAAGAAAGAAGCTTGTGGTGTGAACAAGAGAGGGCAGCAGAGCACTTGCAGCAGACACTGTGCAGAGCAAATGGAAAAACAGAGAAGGTTCTGAGTCAGCAGTTTTCAGCCAGTACTGATATTACCTCCAAGATATGTGGAAATGTCCCAAAGTCTGGGGACATTTTTGACCAGAAGAACTGGAGAGGGGATGCTGCTGGAATCAGAGATGCTGCTAACTATGCTACAATGTACAGAACAGTTCCCTACAACAAAGGACTTCCCCACCCAAACCATCAGAAGTACTGATGTTGGAACCCTACCACAGGAAGAGCTTAGCAGCAAGGAAATGATGAGGAGGATTGGAAGTGGAGGATGGAGAAAGAGTACTCAAGTTGCAGCTTGATAGGAATAATAAATTCTTGTACAGTACAGGGTGACTAAAGGTAAGAACAATGTACTAGGCATATGAAAAGTGAGAAGAAAGGACTTTAGAAGCCTTTACTATAAATAAGTGATAACCAGTTAAGATGGGAGATATGTTTAACCCAATTTAAGCATTATATAATGTGTGCAAGTACTATAACATTATCTAATTACTATGTACAACTTTATGTTTTTTGTTTTCTTTAACCAACTAAAAATTATGAGGAAGAGGGGTACTGTTTAAGAAAACAAGTACTATTTAAAGCTTTGGAAGTAAAGCTCCCTCCAGAAAGATTCAAATGTAGACTTATTTGATCCTTTGTACAGTAATCTCTCCTTATGTATGGTTTTTCTCTCTATGATGTCAGTTGCCTGCCATCAATCATGGTCCAAATTTATTTTAAAGTAAAACTCCAGAAACAAAAAATTCTGAAATTTGCAAAATGCACCTGCAATATTTTGAGTGACATGATGTGCTTTCTCACCATCTCACCCAAGATATGAATCATATTTGTCCAATGTATCTGTCTTATGTACACTATGAGCTTTTTAGAAACTACACTGATGATCAGACTGACCGTTTCAATACCACAGTCCTTGCATCCGGGTAACCCTTGCATAGTAAGTAGCCTAGTGCTGTAATCCCAATGCATACCTCATTCATCCTCTTCATTTCACACAGACATTAAATTGCCTTAAACAATCACAAGAAGAAGGGCAAATATAGGACAATATAATTTTGAAAGATAAACCATAATCATACAACTTTTTTATTATAGTTTTGTATCATTCTATTTTGTTACTAGCCATTGTAATCTCGTGCCCAATTTTTAAATATATGTATTAAAAAAAACATAGTATATATAGAACTCAGTATTTCCTACAGTTTCAGGCATTTACTGAATTTCTTAGAATATATCACTCATGAATAAGGAAGACTACTATAGAAATAAAGTTAAAAGTCTTTATTTCAAAATATGAAATATTTTCTCAGCCCTGGAAAGTCTTATATTTACTATCGGTCTCAAGGAGACCTAGGTCGAAGAGAATGCAAATAGTTCAGTGTCATCATTAGCAAGATAAAACAAGGTACAGTTCTACTAACGAAAAGCTAATAACATCAATGGGATAATGACAGTAATCATGATGATATAAATTCTATTAATTACACCTGAAAGACATTTTCTTGCCTGTCTTCATCAATCTCGTTCCATCATTTTAGAGTTTCATAGCAATTACTTACTTGATACTATCCGATATTAGATAGAGAATTCAATTGTTGTTGACTGGCTGACCTACAACAATGTAAGCTACGTGAGGACAGGAGCCTGCTTTATCTATTACAAGCTGGATTTCTGATTCTAGAGTGTCTCGTCTGGACTCTGAAAATTAAGCATCCCCTAAATATTTACTGAAAGCATATATGACAATAAAGTGCAATGTTCACACTGTTAGAAAGACACTTTTATCAGTTTGAAGGAAAAAAGACAGTGCTGTCGCTGGGTTGAAGACTACAGCAAGAGATACAAGCTTGCCCTTTACTCACATCCACATGAGGAACAGTAGCAGGTAGCAGAAAAGGTAATTACAACAAACTTATGAGTGTTGTACAACAAAATACTGTGACAATAAAGAAAAGCACAGCAGAGACCCATGACAGCAGCAAGGGAAAGACATATTACCATTCTTTTAATTAAGAGTCATCACAGTGGGTTAAATATATTCATACCATATTTTTGTCATGTAAATTTTTTCTTTATGATAGTAGCCAGCTGTACAGCTCAGTAGCTATAAGGAAGACACAGGAAGTGTTTATTCACTTGATAAAAGGAATGAAGTGTGTGCACCAGTGAAAAAGTGTCAAACCAAAGTTTTTACTCCTGTAATGCTACATATAACAGTTTGTGCATGTTTCCCTGAGCATGGCACTGGGGAGAGGTAGCACACCCACACCATCCTTCTGTTATGTACACATACACTTTACCATAATGGAATGTGGAAGGAGCTCCAGAGAGTTGGGCCTGGGGAAACCAGGAACCCATATGTACATTCACTCACTTATCAAACAAAGAGCAAAGTGTGTACAGGAGGCCAAAGCAGAAACAGGTTAAGTTTTACTCATGAGATGCTCAATTAAATTTCTGTGTATTTAAGATTTTTTTAAATGAATTTGGAAGTTTTACTTCCCTTTCAATTTCATTAAAGAATTTGAGAAGTAGTGGTGTTAACTCTTCTGTAAAAGTTTTGTAGAATTCAGCAGTAAAGTCATCAGGCACAGGGCTTTTCTTTGTCTGTAGATTTGTTACTACATTTTCAATTTCACAAATTGATATTGGGGTGTTTAACATTTTTATATCTTCTTTGTTCAACTTTGGAAGTTCATATATGTCTAGGAATCTATCCATTTCTTCTATGTTTTCCATCTTATTAGTGAAATAAGTAGGTTACAGATGTGTAAATACAGTATCTTTTCTCTGGTATGAGAAACTGAAGATATGAATGAATTCTAGAGTGTATGATAGATACTGTGAGACAGAAAATATTCAAATGGTAAAAGGGTATGGGGATATATAATGAAAGGAAAATGCAATGGTAAAAAAATGGAAATAAAGTTTATGTATATAGATGGTGGAGGTTGTAGGGTGGGCAGGGGAATGGGAAAAAATGAAAATTTAGTCATGTCATGTAATGGTAAAATTTTTAATGTTGATTGTGATCATGATATATAAAAAATTACCAATAAAATTAATTTTTTTAAAAATGAAGTTTTCTTTTAATTTTTCTGGTAGAATTAGCTCAATTTAGTATAATGGCACAATAAAAATCAAATTTGCAAGTTTTGGAGGAGATCAAAAGTTAATCAAGTGACTAATCCATGTTAGATGATAGTGAAGATGATGACTTTGATGTTGATTATGTGAGCCAAAGCTCCTATGACAGTGAAATGGAGCAAGGATTGATCCATACAGACACCAAGAATGTAGATATCCTGATTCAGATGATGAAGAAAATAGCAATGTGAGTGCATAGTTGACTGATCACAATGGTACAAAATTGTTATACAACCAAACGGACTGATTCGATGTTAGAACTAGGTCTGAAAATATAATTTTAGCAGGAATGAGAGAGTTTGGAAGGAATATCAACAATTCTATTTGATGTTGGAAATTATAGCAGACAAAATGCCACAAGATATTATGAAATATACAAATGACTGACAGCCATACTCAAAAGTGTTTATTATAACATGTATATCATTAGCTAAACTGAAAGCATTCATGGGTTTGCTGTGCTTAGCAGGGCTTTCTCATGGCATTCATGGCAAAGTAAAAGACTTTTGTAGAAGTGATGGGTGTCACTTTGACCCTGAGAAAGTTTGGTTTCCCTCAAAATTGCCTGAGGTTTGATGATAAAACCACCCTCCAAGAAAGAAAAAACTCATAATCTGGCTGCTTTTTGTTTGAGAGATTTGCACTGTTAAGGAATTTACATAGAATTTGAGTATATGATTATTGATGAACATCTTGCAGCAGTATGTGGTCACTGTAGCATTAGGCAGTATATTCCAAAACACCTTCAAAATATACTATAACAGTATATTCCCTTGTAGATGTGAAGATATATTATTCTTTGAATTTATAAATTTATCCTGGAACTTGGCCACCAGGTCTTATTCATATAATAATAAACTAATGACATTATAAACCATACTTGTAGTTCCTATCTCCCAAACTAATCAGAATGTGACATTTGACAACTAGTTTATAAGTTTCTGATTGATGTCACATTCGCTAACGGTAGAGTTGACAAACATAGGAATGCACACAAGAGCAAAGCAGAAATTCCCAATGAAATGTTGCAATTCCAAAACAGAGAATTGTATAATGCAATCTTCGTATTTCAGAAAGATATAACATTGGCCATGTAGACAGCAAAAAAAACCCAACTAGTACTGCTATCAGCATTGCACCAGGATGAAAACAGTCAGAAGAAGGTCAACAAGACTGAAATCTGAGATGATAATTATTTATAACAAAACCAAAGGTAGAGGAGATACTGTTGCTGAGTTCTGAATCAATTATGATGTCAATGGAAACATAAAGCATTGATCAATAGTGTTTTACTCGATCCTAAACATATGTGGTATAGTTTGATAGTTTACAAAGAAAATAACAAGCATCACAGAGAAATTTTCTAGAGATTTAAGACTGGAACTCATAAGAGATCATATGCAACAGAGAAAAAAACTAAAAATTGTGGAGCACATTGGTGAGCTAACAGGTGAACAAACAGGAGTAACAACACAAAGACTTACTACAAAAGAAACATGAGAAAAATACATCAACTACGCCCTACTAAAAAGGACAGCAAAACAAAACATATATGCTATCAGTATAAGCAAGACATGTTCATGGAACATGCCACTATCATGTGTTAAAACTCACTCAAATGCGACAAAGCAGATTATTTCTAAGGTAGATTTTTGTTTGTATTTACATTGTAGTTGACACAGATTTTTATTTCTGATTTTATCTTTCAGGTTTTGTAAGCAAGTCAACAGCTGATGTGAAAATGCTGATGTCTATTCTAATCATTCATTATATATCTGATATCTATCTTATTGATATGTTATTTTCCTGTTAAGTGAATAGTATACAATACAGAACAAAGTTATGACAAAAGAAAAGATGAGACATGACAAGAAAGGTCTGCCCCACAGGTAAGAAAAGCTAAGGACCTGTGCTGTCAGTGTAAATGAGACATGTGTATGGAAAGTGCCTTGGGTGTGATAATTGAGGTAAACATTATTTTCATTGTACAGTCTACCAGTAATTTCATTTTACTTCAGCTGATTGACTAAAGACCTGTATTGAGTACTTTGATTGTCCATTAGATCATATGTTCAGTTTTGTTCTTAATTAATCAAGACATTTTACATTTTGTGGTCCAAAGATATAATGGACTCTTAGAGTTGAGGCCTTTGCTTTAAAGTTTCCTTTCAGTTATTCTTGATTTCTTTTTAAATTTTATTTAACTTCTTTTCTTACAGAGCCCTTCTACATTAATTTGTTTCCACATGTTCAACTCACTGTCTGCCAAAGACATCCTCATTAAGACACATTTCCATCCACTCTTCTATCATTATACCATTAAACGATCCCTGCAAAAGCTCCAGAATTCAGAAAGTACTTGTGAGCTCTGCAGCAAATGGGAAATTTTGCCAGAGGTTATTTTTCTCTTCCAGTTCAATTTGGATAGAGTATCGTTCATGCTTATACAACACCCATTCATTATTTGCTAGGAGAAAATAGATTACACCTGCAATCATCAAGTCTTACAGCCTTGATATAATATAAATTTATCTGGGCAGCTAAATCCTTCAACTAATTATTGCTGAAATCATGCCAACTCATATCAATCACACTCAGAAAAGTGTTCCATGTATCATTCATACTTTGTGATAGATACGATTCATAGACAGTAAAAGAATTAAAGATAACATCAATTGACCAGGAATTAAAGAGATATTTAAATGATTCATAGTTAAATGAAAAGACTCCTACTCTAATGAATTTGTACAAAATTCTTTGGCCAAGATTTTCATTAGCAACATGATTTTCACAGAAATATTACTACTGGTACATGCCTAAATTTATACTTCTTCATGTTTTCACCAGAAAAACATGAATATCTTCATTCTGATTTCTTTGGGCTTTCACATAGAAATCAAGGTCGGACCAAACAAAAAAATTTATTTATCACTAATAAAAAGCTTATAGGTTATCATTCATTAGTTTGCAGGTTTTATGAGTTGTTTATTCTCTGATATGGGAAGATAATGCACTAGTCACTTCTAATATTTTCCATAGAGTTATTGCCTTTATTTTTTCCATTAGACAGTCATCTGTCTCTATTAGATGTTAATGTGACTAAAACACACAGGAAATTATTAATTGTAAAAATGCTTCATAGTGTAATTTAAACATTTTTGTGGTAATTAGTGTACATTTTAGCTATCTAAATATTCTAGGTCATAATTTAAGCTGCCCACAAAGCCTCTCCCTTAAAATGACAAATGTCTGATTTAACTATAGCTTCATTCACTGCTGTCCATTTTGAAACATGAATATTTACTACCTCGAAAGGAGACAGCCCACACATTTACACTCAGGAATGTCTGTCTGCATGCAAATCTCCACTATTAGTCATATACAATGATGTGACACGGAAAATTTTTTAGTTACTCTAATATATTTAAATGTAATACCATCAAAACTCAGAGGACACTAAGATAAATCTGCTTGTCATCCACACTGCTAGGAAGAGACTGTTTTAAACAGTAACAATTGAAGTAAAATATACATTCTTATTAAAGAAAAATTATTAAATATTTTCTATCTGTATCTTGGGATCACAGTTTCATACCTTTCTGTTGATAAGTAGTATGTGAAAATGTATGGCTGTACAACACACAGAAGAACAAAAAATGCAAATTTCCCATTTTTATGCAGGAGTAATTTCCATACGAAAGCACCTTGTCAAATATAAAATATTTAGCAACTACAAAATAAGATATACAATTAATTCAAACTTACCATGTTAACTTGGGTTAAGATAAATATTCACTTCTATCTTGCTGATTTCTAGAAGGATTTGGGGGATTTAACTGTTTTCTCTTTCATCATTTTGACAGGAGGGTGTTTGGGCATTATAAAAGAGTCTTGCACACAAACCAGCAGAAGAAAATGTATAAGACAATGTTTCTACCCTACTTTGCACAAGTTCTAGGCCTGTCATAGCCAAATGTGTATGTTTCTCACAAACTTCTCATATTTATTTATCAAAACAGCTTAGATGAGACTTTTAGCTGCATATTGTTTGAGGGTTCCCATATTTTTAAGATTTAGAGGTATAAAAATGCTTTTTAATTAAGCTTTGTCATTAGTTCACATCTTTCATCTCAATAATTTGAAAATAAGTAATATAGTCAGGCTTTCATATCTACCATTTTTACATAGACAAATTCAGCCAATGGAGAACTAAAGATATACAAAAAATAACTGTATACACACGAAACATATAGTTTTTCATTATTCCATAAGCAAGACAGTATAACAAATATTGTGTGTAATTCACATTGTAGTACATGTTATAAGTAATACAGAGATGTCTTCAAATATATGGGAGCACATATTGATGATATATGCAAATATTACTGTGTCATTTCATACAAAAGACTTGAAACGCAATGAGTTTTCACATCAACAGGGACACTGGAGCTAATTGCTACCAGACTGGAGGGATAATATTCAGCATTAACCATAAACACACTGTACATGTATATACATGTGTATTACATGCACATACACACACATAAAATGTTAAATGAAGTCTCTCCCCATTCTAGTCATAGCCCAAAGCATGTCAATGACATTATTTTAATTTAATTTTAAGTCCCAGAGAGAACTGAAAGCTTTAGAAGATGAAACCACTTAACAATACAAAACGACTATGCTGTTTTAAAATACACATAAAGGCACCAAAAAAAAGTCATTCTTTTTCTTTCTATAAATGAAAAGCTTAGGTTTTAGATTCATTTTTTCCCTACAATAGATGCCAAATTAATTGACTAACTTTAAAATCACATAACTTGGCAAGCAAAAAAATAATTATCACATAGAGTATCCAACAATAGAGGCACACAATCACTTGTGTTAAGATGCGTGCATTTCTTTCTGCAGGAATGCTAACACACAGGGGCTGATCTGCTGGCATCATCCAATCTCACAACTCCACTGATGTGAAAAGTCACAAGGTGCCAGTCAAGCAAAGTAAAGGATGGGCAGTTTCACTGATGGCACAGCAGAGCTGTTGCCCTGGGGAGAGAAGATAGCAGATGATATTTTCTGTATCCTACCCTGCACTTCTTTCCTTTGGGGAATTCAAACCTAAAACAGCCGACATGCTTTGGCAGATTTCAGCACCTTTCAACTCCTCCATCTGACTTGTTCATAAACATTTGGTGGTTCAAGAGGGAAATTATTGGTAAAATAAGTTTGCTGAGCAATGAAATCACATTTTCACATAAAAAGCCTGGTATAAGTCCTCTTTTCCTGGTTTATTAGTAAATAATGATTTGAAGGACTGGCAAAAAGAGATTTTTTTCTTTATATAATAATATAAATCTATATTTCATTAGCACTTTCAGAACAATAGCATTTATTTATTTATTTAATATGAATGTATTTATTTTATAAAATTATTTATAAAGGTAAAAGAATTATCAAATGCACTCATGCATGCCTATGACATAGTTGTATGATATTCAAATTTAAAAAATAGAATAGTAAATTGGCTTAACTATTCAGTTATTTAGAATAAATGTAACCTAGGGAAGATGAAAATAGATTTTAAAATACAAAAATCAGCAAATTACAGATACCTAATAAATTAAAACTATACATTACTGAGAAAATATTTACAAGGAAATAAAAATCTTTTAGCCAGATATTTGGGTTCAATAAAATGCTTGTATAGCCGGTAGCTGGATGATTATTTTAACAGAATCTGAGATGTCATTAACAACACCATACTATTTCATCAAACACACAGTCTGGTATTAGGGTGTTAAAAAGTTGAATGTTTTTGAAGTATAAAATATTTTAGAACCATATTTTCCAGAGACACAAGTTGTCTGAGTCAAATAAGTAAATTTTCTGCAAAGCTTAGTTTTAAAAAAAAAAGAAAGAAAGAAAGAAAAGATCAGTCATAGGAAGTACAATGAAACTCTTAGCAAGGTCCAAGAACCCATAAGTCATAAGCAATTGTTTTCAAAAAACAATGTGAGTTGTAGAATAAAAATCTATAGTCACATGACCTTAGCGTTTTTCTGCAATGATGAGTGTATGTATGTTACTGCATCTATGTGTCTGTGTGCGTGCATAGGAATGTGTATCAGATCAGATAAAAGAATAAAAATAGATAAAGACCAGTATGAAAGGGTTAAAAGGTCTATGAATATATTAATGTATATACTTCTCCTTTTACAAAAAATGAATTCTTATGATAATCTTTTCTCCTGACTGATGAAAACAATTTCATGTATAAATGATTTTATCAGACAGACTCTGCACCATCCAGATACTAAAGCAGTATCAGGAACAGTAAGAGAGACAGTGATGGGCATCACTAGGATATCAGAGCCAGAGCACAGTCAGGGGAGATGTAAGAGTCTGGGTTGTCAATAGGACTGGCTGGGGAGGCACCTGGGAGAGCCTAGTAAGGAACAGTCAGACTACACATGGGTGGGCCTGGGAGGAACACGGGGCGGAGTAACTGGAGCCTGCGAGCTTCCTCTGGATCCCTGCACTGTGTCCTGCTTCCCAGGCACCACAAAACTGTGTCTACTCTGCCCTCCCTCCATGGTGTGTCAAGCATGTCAAAATCAAGCTAATCAAGCACCTTGCCTCTGTGCCTCTGTGAAGTTACAAGTGTTAGGTATTTTTGTCCAGGAATGATAAAGCAAAACCAATACAGTAGGGATTTGCTATTAGAATTCATAAAGCCTATATATTTTTAAAACAAAGAAGTAATGCTACATAAAAGTTTTTATGTAGTTAAATCAAATAATGATAGGTTTAAACACTCCCTGTTTAACAATGGGAATTTTACTTCAATGCTTTGTGACTTCTTTTCCCTTTAGGTGTAACACAGAGACTGTACTCGTCCCTTGGAATTAGATATGTTGACTGATCAGCACACAGTGCAAAGATAGTACTAAACCAGAGAGGGTATCTAGTAAGTAAGTGCTTGTAAAGAATCTATCTAGGTGAAGAAGAGCATCAAGAGCAGATGCTTTAAGATACTCACAAGGAGGTGACAGACCTATTCCTGCAAAGCAAGAGACTATTTTTTTAATGATTTTGCACCTCAATTACTGCCACATTTTCCGCTTCCTCCTTTTTCCAAATGGGATACTTTCAGCCACTGTCTTCAAGATTTTAGACAAATCTTCCATTGTTGCACATTTCATATCTCTACAATCCTCTCTCTAATTTCTGTTAAACACAAAAAAATGGTAACATGATCCTTTGCTGTCCTGAGCAGTTAATCATGCCTTTTCTTACTCCTGGACTGCTCTCCCCACTTTCCTTTCAGCCTCCTTTCAAGGTTGTTCCAAATCAGCACAATTCGGAAATAAACAAAATGCCCCCGATATTTTATGCTACGTATTGTGAAAGGCAAATTGTGGGTCTTCCTGTTCCATCACCCACTACCACAAGCACAGAGCATCCAGCTCATTCTGTGACACAGATCACATAATACGGGTACCAACTGACTTACAAATCAATAAATGGAATCTTTAGTAAAATGTCGCTGTAATGTGGATCTTAAAGGACTCCAGAATGGCTGGCCTGGAAAGTGATTAGATCACTGGGACATGATAGCTGATTTGTTATTTGGAGGTAGGGTCTGTTTGAAAAAGGGGGGTCCCTGTGGCTGTAACCTGGAGGGTGTACCCACCTTCCGAGCTCCTCCCCCTCTTCCTGCTTCCTGTTCACCGCCTAGCTTCTTCCACCATAACTTCCTGCCTTGCAGAAAACAAAAACTGGAACTGAAACTTCTGAGATGTGAGCTGAAATAATTGTTTTCAATTATTCAGGAAAGTAATTGAGACAAGTGCTGAGCATTTGAAAAGTGCATGAAGTATTAAATGGCAGTCAACTGAATAAAATACTTGTTAGGTTTAATTTATTCAGACACCATATAATAAGACCCAATGATTTCAACAACACCAGCATCCATTTGATCAATTTTATCTTCCTACTCTGTAAAGAACCATTACATAGCAAATGTTTTGATATCAGAAATCTAGTTATGATATAACTGAAGCTCAAAAATGATAACTGCAATATGGCACTTTGGTGGGATATGGGGGGGAGTGGGCAAGGGGGCGGGGAAAGAATTAAAATGTGTTTTGCACATGTACTGTTCCCCACAAGGAGTGTAATCATCATGTACTGAAAACAGGTTCCAATAAAATTTTAACTTCATTTTTTTAAATAAAAGAAATGCAAATGTATTTTAGCATATGAGCTGCCAAAGTGAACACAAAAAGGGAATGTGTTAGAACCAGCCTCAGAATCAAGATCTCTGAGGGGGAAGATGGGATAGCTCATCCCCCCATACCAGGCAGACACAAGGAGGGGCTTCCTAAAGTCCCTACATAGGACTGAAAGAAGTTCTACAAGACAACAGAGGTTTCACCTACAAGACCTAAGAGGTTTTACCTATTTATACTAAATACATCATCTGTTTTTCTAAGGACTGACACCTAATACATTTTAGGCATTTTATTCTCATTGTCAGACTCTCTACCTAGTACATTTTCATCCCTTACCTTCCTGTGATTTATCATCAGAGGAATTTATTCTGAGCTACTGTCTGTTCTTTGGCTCCATTCATTTCTTCTGAGATTCATTTACTACTCCTCCGAATTTGCCTACAGCAGCACCTCTTCCCATTTCCCTCTCTGTTATGGAGAACATAATTAATCTTTAACTATATGGCTGTTTTTCAAATTTCATATTTTGGGGCTGGGAATTTAGCTCCCTGGTTCCAGTATCTGCGTGGTAAGTGCAAGATCCCAAGTTTGATCTTCAGTACCACATACCACAGAGCTGTATGTGGTGGTTCATGCCTGTAATCCTAGAACCGTGGAGGCAGAGGCAGGAGAATTGCTGTGAGTTAGAGGCTAACTTGGGCTACATAGTGAGTTCAGGACCAGCCCGAACTACAAAGTAAGACTCTGTCTCAAAAATAAATAAATAAATAATAAAAATTTTCACATTCCACGTGCCTCCTGTGTGTATGCACACATTACCACATGTGTGTGTCCCTTCTCCTGTTAATCTGCCTATTATCAGTTTATTTCAGAAGACTCAGATCTTGAGAATAGGAGGTATGATTCCTCTTGCCCATACAGCATGAGACACAAGATAAACAAACCACTGTGATAAACAGTTATATTTTTTAAGCAAGATAAGGCAAAAGAGAAGAAATAAAAACAATGCCAAAGAATCAAATATATACATAATACAACAGGAACCAAAATGAAAATTCTGGAGTGACAGACAATAATACTTAATGAAATTTAGTGAATGTTTGTTGAGACTCCAACCTATGGAGGATGATGGAAGAAAAAGCATAAAGTCCAAGTTAAAAAATCCAGCTTCCTAAGATCTTATAAAATGATGTATGAAAAGGCTCATCCACTGAGAAACTTTTATAAAACTCATAATATGCCAGAGCATAAATGTACTTTCTGTGCTGATATGCAGAAGAAATGAGGGAAACAGTGTAGGATTTTGACTCACAAGGTCCCAGTCCCCCCTTGATAAGGAGGAGACCTCTTAATCTTGGGCAGCTCAGGTGACACACCTTGGACCTCAGCTGTACCGTGAGGAGGTCTCTATATGATCTCAATGATATTTACAGGATCTTCTCACTCAAGTTCACTGCCAAGGCAAACCCCACAGTCCACAAGTAAAAGATTAGAAGTAATTCTCAGTTGAAACTTAAAGCAAGAGGAGATGAGTTGATTATTGACAAACTGTCAAAGATGAAAAGTCCAAGGAAAGCAAGTGATTACAAAATTTCTGAGCTAGAAAAAGGACCTATGTGAATTATGCCAAAATTATACCTACTTGGCTTAAAGTTGTACTCACTCAAAGAGAAATAACAGGAATGAGGAAGAAGGTAAGGACTTGGGGACCCACAGCTCAGTGGGGGAAAGCACATCCAGTGGAAATACATAGGAATGAAATACGAGAATATCTGAAAATTAAGCAAAAAATAAAAAAGCATTGAACAAACCAATTGAAGAATGGGTGAATATAGGAAAACTAGAAAGAAAAATGCTTTTTAGACTGATACATAGAGAAAACTAAAGGGCACTGGGTTGGAACCTTAGTACTGAATGAAAGTCGGCATTTCAAAGTTCCTCCCTGAGCCAGGAAAACATGGCCTGTGCAAGTATTTTAGTTTTTGTACTCGGTATCTCCTCATAGGATGAGGATAAAACAGTAAGTGAAGTTCTGATAAAATACTCTGGTGGAAAAAAAAATAAAATTAAAAAAAAATACTCTGATGGAGTCAGAGCACCCAAATGGAACCATCACTACCTTCAGAGCTTACAGCCAATTAACTGGTCTGAAATCAAACCTCCAGCAGTACCAAATGCAATATAATGCTAACACTAATTATTATCTTAGCTAACATTTATCAGACACTTTCAGTGTGCCAGGAACCATACTGTTTTAAAGGCACTCTCCCATTGAGTGTCTCCTAGCAGAGGACAGGAAAGGATGGAGGTAGTCAAAAACTGTGATCCAAACCTATTTATCCTTTCTACACATAAAATTCAATGTTCCTAGTTTACCACAATATTAAACAATCAGGTTCTCAGGGCAAAATGATACTTTTCATCAGTCACCACTACAGCAGAAAGTACAGATAGAAATATCATGATCACTTCACACGAGCAAGCCCAAATGAATCCATGGCATTAAAAAGAAATCAGCGACATGTAAAACGTGAAAAGGATTGCAGTGCATAAAAGTTAAATGAGGCAATGTAATAGAACACACGCTCTTAAAACCTTCAGCCTCTCCTTTTTATTCTATAATGTAAACAATATTACTACCTGGAGGCTGGATGAGGAACAGCCGAGGACACTTTAGTCCTCATGAGGAAGAAAGGAAAGAAACATCATTCAGATCTATAATTAACTAGATGGCTTCTGTTAGAACTGGGGGAGGGATCCTTTCAAAACGTGATAAGCTACCGGTGAGGTTACTTTTCTAGTAACTAAAAATAAAAAACAAAGTAACACCTGCAAAGGTATGCATGGTGGTTCTCTAATTAATGACCAAAAATATATTTGCTTCAGCATAATTTCACATTTTTTATGTAAAGTCTTATTTGATTGTAATTAGTACAGACTAGAGAACTTAATTAGGACTAATCATTCCTTAATGCAATCAGAATCCCCAAAGAACAATATAAACAGATTTTTATTGGTATTAGAGATGCAAACTTGTAAAATATAGAGCCAATTAACCCATAACAATGCTTCCAAAATGTAAAATAAAAATAAATTATGGTTGCATTACCAAACAGTTTCATGAGTACACTAGGAACATAATAACAATGTTAATAATAAACCCCCACAGGATCAGTCTTTTTTCTTAAATGCTAAAGATAGCCACACAGTCATAATTATGATGCATACTAAAGTATGTGGTCTCTTAATGAGATTAAGCATTAAAAGACTTTTAAAGACACCACAGGTTCTATAATATCAACATAGTTCCCCAGGTAAAGTCTAAGTGATAAGACATCCACAATTTTTAGACCATATAACCCAATTCCCCTTATAGTTACGTCGACTTAAATTTTAAAAAGTTAAACAAGGGTGGGTACATAATCCTAGACAGAAAGGAAGGAAGCATTTAGTGAATATTGCTTTGCAAGTTTCATAGCATAATAGCAGGTATATTTCTCTCTCTTACCCATTCTATACTAAGTCTATGAGTTTGTTCCTTCAGTATAATGAAATATTGTGACCCTCCCAGAGAAAAACTGGTAGCCCATATCTTCAGTTAGTCCTTACAATCAGAATTTACAGAAAGATATTGAATGCTATTTTTCTTAGTGTACAACTGTCTAATAAAATTTCTCCACTGGACGCAGAATCCACCTAACAGGCCTGGAATACTGCATGCAATTAGGCTTGGAGCTCCAATTGCTCTCCATCCATTTCAAAAAATGCCAAATAGAAAATGTTAGCACAGGATGGATTCTCTTGACTGAGCCCTGAAGTAAAACTTGAAAAATACAAATTGGCATACAACCTCCTCTGTACCAAAATTACTTTCCAGCTGGGCTTTAGTCAGACATTAAGGGAGAGGTGCAATATTTAAAATATGTAATCTAAGCTGTATGCTCATATTTCTTGAACATTGTTGAGTTTCACCTCACCGTGTTACAGATTCATAGCAGTTTGCTGGTGAGATAGATCCCAAAATCATATGCTAGAAGGATAGGGGAATGGACTTTCAGATTTGGGGAATTAAACAGTCCCTTACCTGCTGACATAATTTGTCAGTATTTCTAGGTTGAGTTCAGCCCAGTTCATACTGATGCACGAACAAATCAAAATCACCATCATGCTTGAAAAGCTAATCTTTGACTCAGATCTTCCATTCTGTACTTCAATTGCAAATTTTCTTAGCTTTCCTTTTTTTCAGGCAACACACAAGATTACCACGTCTTGCCTTTTACTGAGAATGAACAAATCCATGATTTAACAGAGCTAAATAAAGTGATTCACCAAGAACTGCCAAGGCCATGTTTTTTTAGATCAAGGATAGTCGTATGGCTTTCATTTAAGTTACCAACTACTGGCTATCTCCTTTGTGCCCACGAGAGTAGGATAAGACCTTGTATAATAGGTCTATAATAGACCTTGCTGTCTTTGTAGGACTTACAATCTTGCAAGAATACAATAAACTCTCATTAAACTTGAGAATTCTGGAAGAAAAATACATTTAATTCCTACATAGAAAATATTAGAAACAAAAACAGGGGCTAGCAGTAAAAATGGAGGTAAATATTTGATCAGGATCTTTACTCATTTCTAACACTTCAATGGAAGGAAAGCAAGTATAGAAAAGAGGGAGGTAAGGAGGAGAAAACGGAGGGGGAGGAGAACAGGAGGGAGGAGGAGGGAGCGAGGAGAGAGAATGAGAATGACTGTGCTCTATATCAAGGGGCACACAACAGGAGATGATAACAAAACAAATGCCACTAATTACTTACCTCACCCATCACCACTGTGTATTTAACTTTCTCCAACTTATGTTTCTGCTCCTTCAAACCCTAACTTTTAATCTGTATTAGTTCCTGTTTGTAATCGATAATGACTACCTTCATTGTAGGGCACTGGTACATAGACACAACACACCCCGGTCACTTTTTCTCTTACTTTCACTTCTCTCCACCTCGTTTTGTATTTTGCCAGCATCCAACTTGTTTATTTATAAGTCTTTGGGAAGCTAATTATCGTACATGCAGATTAACAACTAAACTATTAGGCAAAAGTATGCATGTGTGTGTGTGTGCATACATAAATCATACATAAGACTATTATATTTAATCATAGTACACTTTTAGGTATAATCCATGATGATTACTATGACTATTTCCTCTCTTTTTTCCTATTATCTTTCTTATATCATAATTTTTTATATATTGAGTTTTTCATACAAGAGGAATGATGTGGTATTTAAACTTGTGTGCCTGATTTACTTCACTTAACATTATAGTTTCAAGGTGCATCCATTTTCCTACAGATTGACTCAAGTTTATCCTTCTTTATGGCAGAGCAGTACTCTCTTGCATATAAGTACCACATTTTCTTTATTTATTCATTTGTTGATGTTGATTTAGGCTGTTTCCTAGATGTAACTATTCGGAACTACGCTACATAATCATGGCTATGTATACATCACTGTGGTATAATACCTTTAATTCTTTGGGGAAGATATCTAGAAGAGGAATAGCTGGGTCAAATGGAATTTCCATTTTTAGTTTTTTGATGAATCTCCAAACTTATTTCCACAGTGATTTTTATCAGTGTGCACTATGAAAATAAAGAAGGGTTTGTTTTTCCCCACCGTCTTTCTAGCATTTCAAATGGAACAGAATCAGAATTTGAGAACCTGAGATCTTCACCAACAACATGTTTCCTGGAGGAGCACAGTATATAAAAATGAAAGCAAGTGGTACACCTATGCTAGGAGGTCACTTTCTGCTCTCCAATTCACAATAGTTTTCCTCCCACTAAAAAGAGTGTTTATGAAGTGCAATAATCCCCATACTTGATATTATGAGGTTTTATATTTAAAACCTAGTTCTTCAGCAAAACTTCACAAAGATCTCCAGCCTCTGCCTTTTAGAGTGACATCTCTACTCTTTTAACAGATAAGGAGAAAAGCAGCAGGCATTCTTAACCATTTCATTTTGAGTTATGTGTTGCAATTTATATACAATATCCCTGTACAAATGTACAGGAAAACATATTCCTCCACCAATGAAAAGCAAGGGAAAAATTTATTAATAGAGGTAAATTAGGTTCTTTCTTTTTGGCCCTTTGCTTCCTTTCCATCTGGAATATTATTTTATGAAGTAAACTCAGTCTCTTAAGGTTAAAAGCACATATTTTCAGTATTTCTAAAGCTTTTTCCAAAGGTGCCATCTTAGAAGCAGTAAGAAGTGAAGGCAATGCCTTGATGAGGGTCCTGGCAGTTGTGAGGTCTTTGGGCATCATCTTTTGTGGGGCTATTCTGTTCCAAGAAAGCTGCACTGTTTTCTGCCACATGTGACTGGTAAATCCTTGGCTTTTTCTCTCAGTCCAGGTTAGGTTATTTTCCACTGATGGTTTGCCCATACCTCAGCCTTCAGTGGTACAAAAAATGCCCTAGATCTAAACCATGTCCACCTGCTTGACACTGGCATAAGCTTATCTCACTATAGCAAATGTGGTTAAAGCTGCTTCTGCAGTCCTGTGGTTTAATTTCAGCTTCATCCTCTATCCCCAGGTCCCTAGGAAACTTCTAGAACACTCCTGTAACACAAAGTAAGCATATCAGTAGAAAGTCCTTAACATGTCTTCTCCACCACTGGGCATTTCTACTTTGCTGAGACGGAAGGAGAGTACTGGATTCAACAATCAGATCTCTACTCTTCTCTTAGAAACCAAAAGGCCTTGACACATCTTCCATTCTCCACCATCACCGATGAAGCTGCTTTCACTGTCCAAATAATTAAAGTTCAATATCAATGGGCAAGAGTCATCTTTTTTTAAAATGCCACATTTGGCTTAATACTTAAAATACATAAACCCATTAATTCTAGGTGATGACCACAGGCTTACAAAAATCAACCATATAACTGGCATACCTTATGCTTTAATCCCCAGTTAAATAAATTTCTCAGCCATGTGGATTTTGTCTTTTGTTTACACCATAACTTTGAAGAATAAAGTAAATCTCAATAAACAATTTTCTGAGTAGGATTTCCAATAAACAAAGAAATGGCAAGTAAAAAGAAACAGAAGAAAAAGATGGAAGAAAAGAAAAGCCTACCACTCCAGACTGTATCTTAGCTTGATGAGGAGACAGCACAATATACTTTATTTCTCAACTTTATAATAATCCTTGTTGACAATAGGATTTATGGGGTGCTAGAAGATTTCTGGATTCAGAGAAACACTATACCTGTTTTGAAGAATAAATACTAGGTAAAATGGTGTTTTAGATTTCAACATTAGGTACAAAAGAAAAAAATATCATTACTTTAAAAATAAATTTAAAAAGATGTATCACAACTTGTTCCACAATTAGTTTAGTCCATGTAAGTTTAAATATGAGTTTCAAATTCAGTATACCACACAGAATATATTTAATTAGCATAATTACAAGATAGATCTCTCAATCATATGTTTACATTTCTACTCATCTGTTAAACACATGAGTTTTTGGCTTATAAAACACTCTTTCTAATGGTACCAAATGAGTATTGATTGGTGATTTTTTTGATTGATGATTTTATTTAACATATAAACATGAGTTGATGCTTTAAAGAGACAGTCTAACTCATTTATTAGTAAATTATAGTAAGTTTGCATGTTTTTTCCAATTACCTATAGAATTGCAAAGCACCTTCTTTAGTAACTACTTTTGCACACACAGACAGATCAGGGAAAACAAAAATTAACACTTCAGCAGTATCTCCACAAAGGTGTCAACAAATATAGTATTAATACGTGAAAAATTACCAGAACTGCGAAGTATACCATCATGTTTTTATAGGATGCTACTCAGGAACACGAAATCTTATGTGAGATAAAGAAAAAATGGCAAGATGATTCTTTAAAATCTGTAGGAGGAGAATAAGTGAATTGAGGGGTGAAGTTTGAAAAACATTTTCTCTCTAGGACACATCGCTATTGGTCTGACCTTAAAAATGACCTGGACTCTGTTCTCATTCTACCCCACTACAAATAAATCCTAGCATTAAAATAAATAACCCAGGGAAACTGTGCCAATTTGTCAGGTAGAATTTCACACTCAACAAACTGTTCTCATTTTTTTTACAATAGGAAGGATTGAAGTAGGTGACAACTACTTCTCTTTCATAGGTGAAGTCTGAGAGTTTTTGATGAAAACATGAGAAATAATTTTTTCTCAAACTTTTTTCAAGAATAGGAAAAACTGTGCCTTTGACATTAAGGCACATCACACTTCCCCAAGAATGTCCCTTTTGAAAGGGTCATTGTATTTCAAGAAAAGAAACACTCAGACCAGTTCAGATTAAACATAGAGATTTACTGGAAGAAACAGGAAGAATAGAATAAACAGAAAAAAAAAGACAAGCATGATCTCAGAGAAGATGTGCGAAGTATCATTACCTTCTCCCTATCTCAGGGATGCAGGCTTGCCTGTCCTTGCTCTTTCTGTCAGCCTTAGCTTTACGGCTCTGTCCATTGATCTTCTTTACTCCAATCCCTCCATTTCCTATTTTGATGGTACATCATATTTAACGTTTTGTGTGAACAATTTTGACCTCTAGTTATAGGTCCCACCAGAAGTTCACACTGACAGGGTTACTCTTAACTATCATGTTCTGCACTATATGAGATCAATGTTTCCCCACTATTCCAAGAGCCAAATTTGAGTTGCTTGAGATATTTGTTGCTGGGCTTACACAGTACTCCTGAAACTTGAGGTAATCTGTTAGACTCCAAGAGGCCAGTGGGTCACAGAATACTTCTGCTATCATAAAAAGCATTCATTATGCCTTAAAATCCCCAAATCAAGGGATGCCTACAAACTGTATTTCAAGCAAAATATCAGAGAGAAATGCAAATGAATATTACTTTTTCTATTTTTGTTTTTTTTTTGTTGGTTTTTTTTGTTTGTTTGTTTGTTTTTTTAGGTTTTTTTTGAGACAGGGTTTCGCTTTGTGGTTCAGGCTGGCACTCAGCTCAGCCTCAAACTCACATCACAATTCTCCTGCCTCTGCCTCCCGAGTGCTGGGATTACAGGCATGAGCCACCACGCCCGGCACTGTGGTATGTGGTACTGGTTGCTGCTAGGTGTGGGTCTCCACACCCAGTATTGTTATGTGGTTACCGGGGAATCGAACCCGGGCCCTTGAGCTTGCAAGACAGGCGCCGGAACCACTGAGCTAACTCCCCGGCCCTCTATTTTTGTTTTTTAGAAAAATGTAGACAACACTTGCTGTTCCAAAATGGTACACATACTTAAGGAATATAATCTGGTTTTGAACCTTGGAACCAAAGCTCATTATTTATATAACATGAAGCACATGGAGAAAGATATGTTTTCTGTTCTCTAAAATTGTTTTATTAACACCACTCAAGTGTGTAGTGAATAAATGAGACAGCATATGCAATTAATGATATAGCTTTAGTCTAGATATACCGCCAAATTTGTCATAGGATGCGTGATGCTGGCATCAAAGATGTAAAGCTAGGATTAGAGGTGTGAGTGCTGCCAGCCCTCAGCACGCATAGCCTGGATGAAATATAACGGACAGAAGAGCCTTGTCACTCACCGGTTGCTCTTTGGATGCTTTTCCCTGCCAGGAACACGTCTCCTCTCCAATGCACCTCTGCCATACCACCCTGCCTTGGAGCCAATGAAACCTCTAAAAACTGTGAGGTGAAATATTTTTCCTTCTTTAACTTTGTTGAGTTGGATATTTTGTCTCACAAATGAGAAAAAGTAACCAAGACAACTAACTACCACAGGCATAGTACCCAGAAATCTTCAATGACATGCTTTCTCATGTTCTTAAACTATAACCCAAAGTCCATACTAACTGCATGTCTTAGGCCCCCACCTTTATTTTTTTCAGCACTAAGTGTTGAACCAGGAATCTTCTAATTAAAATGTATCCTCAGCTTTCTTTTACTTTTGAGACAGGGTGTCACAAAATTATTAAACTACCCAGGCTGGGCCTGAACGCGCCATCCTCCTCTCTCAGCCTCCCAGAGTGCCACCACTGCAGGCATGTGCCATCCTTCCCTGCTACTTCTCTTACAAAGTGAGCAATTTCAATCTCTTATCTCATGCTGACTCTTCAACTAGATACTGTATTTCTGTGTGCCTACCCATCCCTCCATCAACAACGTTTCTTACAAGGCAAAACCATAATGTTAAGTGAAATAAGTCAGGTATACAAGCTTAAATATCACATGGTTTCTCTTATATGAGAAATTCAAAACAAAACAAAAATAAAATAAAAGATGAGGGAGACAGATCTTTCTCCATATGGGAAGGAGAGATGCAGAGGGAGGAGGGAAGAAGGAGATGGGAAAGGAATATGATGTACTGTATATATGTACGACATCACAAGAAATGTAATCATTACATACAGTGAATGTGAACTTTTAAAAAGTAGTGTGTAAGGTAACAATAGCTAAGTTGGCCCTGAAGTGGGAATATGATCAAAATGATACAAGTATATAGAAACTGGTTACCTCTGCTATTCTCCTCACTCACCTAATTTTTTTAAAAAAAAATACTAATCTCATTGTTTCCTATATGCATGCATGTTTACACATACCATAATATACAAATGCATGTGTACATAGATACACAAGCATATCTGCGCTCTCTCTCCCTATCACATAGACACACACACACACACACACACACACACACACACACACACACACACACACAATACAGCCTTATCTTTGGCAAGGAAAATTACCCATGTTCATAAATCCTTGGGTAATCAATGTTCTGTTACTGTAACAAAACATCTGAGTGCACTCTGACTCACAATGTAGCATATTTAAGGCCATGGTCAGTTGGCCCTTGCTTCTGGCCCTGTGGTACAGCAGGACATAAGGGCTTAAAGCTCAGAGAAGGGAAAAATTGTTTTTCTTTTAGTGCTCAGAAAGCAAAGAGAGAAAGAAGAGGGGCTTGCACCTCATTTTCCACCTCAGTGATCTACCCAGTAAGCAAAACCTATCCCAGTAGTCTCATCCCTTCAAGGTTTCCTATCCCTCCCACTAGTGTCAGGTAGGGAAGGAACCTTTAACATGTCAGCCTTGGGGGGGAGCAGTTAGACAAACCACAGCAATATCTCGGTGGTGTCACAAATCTCAAACCAAACGTGGCCTGTATGCTACAGCCATATCTCATCAGAAAATGTTTCATTGACTTGAAGAGACTTGGGATCCTCAGTTTTTAAATGTGTACATACTTCCATACTACTTGCTTAACACTTTTACCACTGTCACGTGAGCCCCCACATGCCTCTTATCGAAGGTTTGATTTATAACCACTGGTCCAGCATCTGCATATGAAAGCCTTTCTGCTTTGAATGGAGTTCAAACTCACTGTTTACCTAAAGCTTGTATCAGTCACTATTATATCCCACCACAAGACGAAGTGTCATTATATGTCATATTATACCTGACTCAATTTATCCTTTACTGTGCTTTCAAAGCTCTTCTGGGTTTTTCACTTTGTGTACTCAAACTTTTTTTTTTCTTTTTCTTTTTTTTTTGCACAAGCCTTTCTCTGTATTCCAGCTGCACTAGAACTTGCAATCTTCCTTCCATAAGCGCCCTAGTGCTAGGATTATGGGTGTGCACCACCATACCTGGGCTATACTATGCATTTATGTCCATTTCCTTGCCTATTTAGGGTTTTAATGACAGAAAAACAGGAATATAGTGGTTTGACTTGCTTTTTATACTTCTTAAACATGTCATATTCAAATGGAGAAGTCTACAAATGCATGACATTAACAATGACAGTGATACAAGCACATGATGATTTGTTCTCATATTCATCTGAAACATCTGAGGCACCTCTTGGTTGCAAAGGCCTGCAGTGACAGCCCCTAATTATTCATGGTCTGCTTCTCCAGTTTATGAATCATTCAGGCAGCTCTGCTTCTCTTCAATTGGCCCACTAACTGATTGTCTGAGTATTTCCCAGGCAAGAGCATGAGGAGAGGAAGGAACTAAAATCTCTTGATTAGGCTACTGATGAGGGGAAAACTTGGAGCTAATAGATAAAGAGAGCACAAAGGTTTTAATATTTAACCTTATTCTTGCTGATGCTCAGCTCTTCACACCACCTAAAGTTGGACATACAGATTGTGGCAAACATGGCCGATGGCCCGCCCATATTCTTGGGATAGTTCTACATGCTGGTATCAGGCTCATTTACACCTGTCAATAGCTACTCATAGTCCTTTATCATTGGACAGGTGCACAACCAATATGGGTGATTCTTAGCCTATGTCTTGAGTCTGCAATTGGCTGTCTCCCCCATAGCCCGGTTGGACATTCTGCAGTTTCCTAAGCTCTGCCCTCTGGGTTAATCTTCAGGCGCCCACTCTACTGCTGGTTCAGTAGTTCACCCTCCATGGCCTGCTCTCTCCTCCCTGTGTTGCTTTCCATTTCCTCTGAGTTCTTTCTGCACTCCTCAAGTAAACTCCTTACACTCAATCTACTCACCAAATCTGCTGCTGAGATAAATCACAATAGACCTGCGTCCATTGAAACAACTACCAAGAAAATCATTAAACTGGTTCCCATGAGTTTCACAAAACCAAAGTGATACTTTAAGATACAAACACCTTCAATCAATACAAGCATTGCAAATAAATGTTACATACTGTAATCTAATCCCTTAAGTAAAGTCTTGGTAACTTGAGAGGAAAGATTAGTGAAACAGAGTTTAGTCAAGTTTTTATATCAGTTGATCTGAAATGATGCTTTATTGCCACATCAATCAACTAAATTATTTCTTCCAAGTCTGAAATAAAATTATATATTGGTGTGCTAGGGAAGAGAAACAACAAGGATAAAATTTTAATTTGTTTTCACGAATGTGACTTTGCAGCTTATGTTCCTGTTGAAGTGGTCTCTAATGTTTATTATGGCAAAGTGACTAATGGAGAAGCCAGGAAACAAATAAGAAACCCTATTTTAAGGCTAAACAAGCTTCTGAAAATTGTGAAAACCAAACAACTGCAGTTTGGTATTCAAAGTTTATGGACCTGAGTTACAGAATACTCTTGACAAATTTAATTTGGCCTGGAGGCAATAGTGAGGAAATAAGAGAATTTGAGGGAAAGTAGTGGAGCAGAAGAAAAATTAATGGGATGAGAGAATTGACTGGAAGGACAGAATGCAAACAATAAGGCTAAGTAAAAACTGTAATCCTCACTGCCTCATTCATGAGTGGCAAATGAAAGAACTTACAATTAAACTGATGTTCTGTCCTCAAGTTGCCCATTTCTACAGCTACTCAAATGAATTAGGAATAACCCAGCTACCACTTAGAATTTTGCTGTTCTGTAGTGAAAATGAGACAAGTTCAGAAGCCAAGAGAGAAAATGGACTTCTCTCCAGTGTGCAGTGACTTCCAAAGGGTAGGATTTTGTGTTTCTGTAAACATCATGCACCAAAACATCTTTCTCTAGACTTATTTTACTAAAATTTTAATTTCTTGTATTGTTAT